>JAUZND010032470.1:0-22632 GCA_034780555.1 Coelogynopora nodosa
TTGCATGGTTATATGGTTCTCTATGGTTCTATGGTTACATGTTTATATGGTTGCATGGTTCTATGGTTGCATGGTTATATGGTTCTCTATGGTTCTATGGTTACATGTTTATATGGTTGCATGGTTCTATGGTTGCATGGTTATATGGTTCTCTATGGTTCTATGGTTACATGTTTATATGGTTGCATGGTTCTATGGTTGCATGGTTACATGGTTGCATGGTTATATGGTTGCATGGTTATATGGTCGCATGGTTCTATGGTTGCATGGTTATATGGTTGCATTGTTATATAGTTGCATGGTTATATGGTTGTCTAGGGTTCTATGGTTGCATGGTGCTATGGTTGCATGGTTATATGGTCGCATGGTTCTATGGTTGCATGGTTCTATGGTTGCATGGTTCTATGGTCGCATGGTTCTATGGTTGCATGGTTATATGGTTGCATGGTTATATGGTTGCATGGTTATATGGTTGCATGGTTATATGGTTGCATGGTTCTATGGTTGCATGGTTCTATGGTTGCGTGGTTCTATGGTTGCATGGTTATATGGTTGCATGGTTATATGGTTGCATGGTTCTATGGTTGCATGGTTCTATGGTTGCATGGTTCTATGGTTGCATGGTTCTATGGTTGCATGGTTCTATGGTTGTCTATGGTTATATGCTTGCAACTATTTAATGTTTAGAATACTTATTTTGTTAGTTTATTTTAACTACTCAATGCTCACAGAATGGATAATTAAACGCACAGTTGCTGTCCACAATATACATCGCCCAAAACGGTAAAATATGCCTTACTTGTATCTAACTGAAAAAGTATGTCTGTCGGCATCACATAACATAATTACTTTAATTAATGATACAGAAGAAAGTGTTTAGTATTATGACATAACAAACATCGTAATGCCTAGTAAAGTATGTATTGTGTAATAGTTAATCAATTATATAGAAAGTACAATTGATGTTTACAATACGTATATATGTAAATCTGGCATATACAAAACAAAACAAATCAAATCAAGTAATATATACATATGTATATATAATTAACCAAACAACGTTTTTGTTAAATACATGTGTATAATTATAAGTATAAGTATTGTTTAATTATACTTGTTCAATACTAGCAAATAAATACAAGAAGTACAAAATAAACAAATAAATACAATAAGTAACATTTGTTTAGCATGGTATTTACTCGTTAATTTTTCCAACAATTCATAACTGGTCTGTCTGTTATAAAATGAGTTATGTGTTTTTTATTATCTGATATAAATAAAGTGTTGTGATATATCTGGCATATATATACATTTTACTTTTGGATTTTAAAATAAATAGCAATACATAATAAATGGAATGATTACAAAACATGACATACTTTCATATGGAGGAGGACCACCTTGTTTATCTGGAGTGCAATTTGTAGCAGATTTTCTTCCACCTAAATATGTAAATATATAATTGAATTGTTATACACATATATTTCATATTATTTAAGACTAAAAAATACATCCAAATAAAAAAAAGCTTTATATATCGAATGCAATTATTCTTCCAAATCTTTATTCATGTGTACAAGTAATGCTACCAATTGTAATGCCTTGAAATCTATTGTGATAACCGAATTGTCAAAGCAAGGCTATCATGACGTAACTAAATATTATTATAGTGATATACAGGAATTGTTCATATATATACAGTATGTATGCATACAATATATAAAGACTTAGTCACTGCTACATGTGTGGCTGTGAATCTATTAATCATTGCATAATTACTTTAGTTAGCCCAGTATACAATTACCGAGAATTCGACAAATATTTAATTGCATTGATTATTATACTGTACTGTTGCCCAATCTGAATTGATTTGTACAACTCCCTGAGCGGCTATTGGTATTTCTATCTGTCCTAACTTTATCATTTATGTATTGCCTATTATTGCATATAACATTGTAACATAAATAAGTCTATATATTGAGTAATGGTGTGGTATATGCGTATAATGTTTCATTCATTCGATTGTTAATATTTTCGTTTAATTTTTCGGGTGACGTATTAAATTAGAACATTAATCAATACTGTCCCTAAGCGTACTCACATCGTACTGCACGACGTTTCTTCTTGACAGCAATGCAAACAATTGATCCGATAACTGTACACATCAGAATAGCAACTACCAAGGCTATTACGATGGGCTTCGTCAGAGAAAAAACTCCACTGAATAATATGAACAAGCATTGTCTGATGTAAAGTCATATTTTTTACATAAAATAACACAATGTGGCTACAACATTCAAAAATAATACTAATTGCTATGCGGCATTTACCGAATTGAACGTCTTTGTTGATACTTTGTTAAGTACTGCATGTTTTTAAAATATTAGTGACTTTATATTAGCGATCAATGTTATGTTATGAGTTAGATTTATTTGTTTTACTTGTTTAGATGTTGTCTTGTTTTACCAATACACCAAAGTATGCAGTTTAAGCTATGTAGATGTGATCTTTTATTTATATATTTATCATAATCACATTGTTATTAATATTTAACTTAACACCTTATATACTATTACTGATTTACACATCTTTAAAATAGGACGTTAATAGGATGTATCTTTCCAATTATGGCAATATGAATAAGTCTTGCAACTGTAGTAGGGATGTACAAGAATAGTTTGTATTCGTGAATTGAAGGAGATAAACAGTTAACTTATTTTCTATAAGGTATTTTATTTCTGTTTATAGGATAAGGCGGGTTAGCAACAAACATGGTATAGTTGTGAAGGGAAAATGTTCCAATGAATTATTGCATACACAAGTTTTCTTTTTACTTTTCAGTGTTTTAAGCACATCTGCCCATGGTACACGATATGAACACCTTCATATGCTAATTCATTTTGTATAAGTTTAGAACTACAACAGTAATAAGATTCAGGTATATTGGAAATTGCAAAATACTCTAACATAATCAATATCTATACATATCTTCGTGTTAACAATTGTTTTGTTGAGCTAAGCGCCGTCTAAACGGTTCAGATATGTGTCAGTTTAGGCAAGTGTCAATTCCACTTTTGGATTTCTTTTTAAACATTTTTAAGAAAATAAATTCGTTTTTAAGGTAGCCTAGATATTTTCATCCACTTTTAAGAAAAATAAATATCCAGCTTTGTAAAATGTCTGACGACAAAAATCTGATCAAATACCAAATCAGAAAAGAAAACCACATTATACCATTCGCAGTTAAGTTAACATAATATGTTTTTAAAGAACCTCAGTAAAATACTTAGAAAAGATTTTGTAAGTGTTTTTTCGTCTTCCATCCATTTAATGTATGATTTTAACGTACACTCAAGTTTGTAAAACATGGAACTGATAAAAAATAGATGTAACATGTGTAGCTGTGAACTAAGGTTAATATAAAATATTTTAATACAAATAATTGGTTGTTGTAGCACCGGAAACAGTAAACAACCCCTGCAATTTGCATAATCACGCTATTTGGAAAGCGTAAGTCGTTAAATAATGTTTCCTATAACATAATTTTAAGAAGCACAATACAAAAGTTAGCCACAACATGTATAACCAGATTGTAAACTATATCAAAACGACCATTATATGGGCATCTTGTCTTCAAAGAATGGAAAGAAAGACCAGGTAATAAATATTACAATCTGAGATTGAACATGTTCACTGCAACTCCTGTATAGTTACAATATTCAATTTATATTTGTATTGCGAATGTGTTGAGTGTGTTTACATCTCTAATTGTTCAGATATTTAGTATTATTATGGATAATAACCCTGCTGAATTGCCGCAATATTGTGATTCATTATTTATACTAGCTTCAGAAGGTCACAATAACGATTTAATATTTATTTATCTATTTTATGTAATAGTCATTTTATGCTTCATTTAATTTTAAATTGGACTTTTTTACACGTTCCTGTTTTGGCTTTTCAAATATATGTAGTTTTAATATTGCTTGTATGTATAATATTTCGTTAATTAGTTAATACATCATCATATACAAGTACGCAATCTTATACTATAACTCCTTCTTGTTCACTTATGTCTTCTGCGCATACATCTTACATCCGTTTGTATAATATTACATTAAGATAGCACCGTATGTTTACAGTAAAAAGATGCTACTTTGGTTAAAACGTTATACAGACGAATTTGTTATTACCATGTATTAATAAAACTATTTATTCACCACAAACGCTGTGGTTTAACACAATTAATATAATTATATATTTGAGTACATTTTGCGAGTTACTCTTCATAATATAAACTAAACATGTGATTATTCATTTAATTAATAAATCGTTTACTACTTTGGGTATTTTTATTAAACAGGTTTTACTGATTATAGATAGCTTTAATTAATAAATAATGATTTAATTTTATATTTAACATAAATGTCCCATGTTTTGTAAACAACGTTCAATAAATACATATATTTATTGTTTAAATGTGTTTTATAAACGTCCAAATAAGCCACAATATTAAAATAGATCAATTTACCAAACGAAGATAACATTTTCAGTCGGTTCGCAACAGAACTCGAAATCGTATGGGCCGCAACATGATACATGAGAAGTGGGCTCAAAAGGCATTGGACAGCTGAAGTAGTAGCGAGATGAATTACTCGAAATATTTGTACTCGAACATTCATCTGAAACAATCAGGAAATAACAATACTATATAACTGATATTAAAGTACTTACTACCAAAACATTGCATTTATTATGTCAGATAATATTGATAGACATAAATGCTCAACTACAATTTTAGAATATTAATTTATTACAAACAGCACATAATGCTCAGAGCAAGGCCACTGTTTTAACTCAGAATAATTACATTGTAAACATAGCGTTATTGATTACGACAATATCGTATATAAGATTTGATGAGTAGAAAGTTAACATTACGTAATTCGATGTATTTTATTGTTTATTATGAGCACTTTGTGAGCATATATTATGTATTCCAAGCGTAACTATATTTTATGATGACTATAATTAAGTTATTTCATGAATTAACTAATGCATTAATTAGGGACTTCATAAAACCTAACTTAACTGGTATTTCACCATTGCAAATGGAAGTAAAAGCATGTAGAAAATTGATAAACGTTGTGCACGTTAAGTAAATTTATATAGGAACACATATTATTTAAAAAGTAACATATAAATACAGAAATTAGAATCTACATGATGTATCGCATATACAATGTATAGTACAGTTTTTAATTCAAAATACAGGTTGTAGTTTAATGTCAACATCTACTAGACATTCGTGGTAAAATCAGTGTAAACTATAAAAGTAGCATTTTTTACAAATATCTTAATCATGTCTTCTGATCAGAAATTCAACATTTGGTCCATTTAACCAGACGTTATAAAACCAATCGATGATTTTTTCGTAGCATGTTATCAAGAACTTAACAAATGCAAACTATTAGAAGGTATACAATATAAAACATGGAAATATCTTGGTAGGATCGTTTCCAATTTGTGGAATATTCTTGACCTACCATCAATGAATTGAGCACGCGTAAACCTTGAATCGGACTCAAGATACGACCGGTACATCGCATAGTACCGGGTGGTGTTACTGTTTGTGTAAGCCACTGTATATCTGTATTACAAGGAGAAGGAACAACAATTAGGAAAATTAGTAAAACCTATTAGGATAGCAAAATTTCAATTTGCAGCAGTTAGAGCCATAATTAGAGAGCCAGAATTGAATACGATTAAAGTTATAATATATTACACGATATTTATTGGGTGATGTATATTTAATATAAGCGGTGCAGATATTGCGTAAATATGTAATGCACGCCTTAAATAACGTCAATTTCTAATGTATTTTTGAAATATCTTGATTGGAACATCCAATTTATGTTAAGTCCAATAATTGGCAATTGATAATGTATGAACAATGTCGATCAATTAAATCCAAGCTAAAATATGTGTTTTTGTGTGGTGAGTGATCAGGCTAGTATAATTGTTTTGGAATGGTTTTTGGTTGGTCAAATGTATTAAAAATATATACAATCTACAATGTGTCAACATTATTTTGATTGTGTTTATATGTATATATGTCAATCAGATACAGAAGTGGATGTGTGGAAGCTTGATGTGATTCAAGTCAAGTATATATGAGCAAATATAACCGTTAAGTAGTACCTTCCACATTGGAGATTGATATACAAAATTAATAATTTTGTTTTTAATTAATTAATTTAAAAACATGCATTGACTTGTTCATACAGTATATTATGCAAATAGCGAATGCGTTATGGGATACAAAAGATACGCATATCACTGAGTTTGGTTTATGTATTACTGTCAAGAAGATAGAACGTATATTTTGTAATGACCACTCACCTATTCAGGGAACTATAAGTTCTGTAGGATCGATGTACGATGGGCACATTGTTGGCCCTGTTTGGTTCTGTTATTATTACGACAGATGCATTGCCTAGATATGGGGATGATATATAAGACATCGTTTAAATAATATTAATAATATACAAAAGCATACTATATTTAATGTATTACCTTGAATGATGAAAATACATAAATTAATGAATTTAATAGCATATCCTGAATAATGAAGTAGATAATTGAAATATGAAATAGCGTATTTATTTATTGTTAGAAAGTAAAATTCAATTATAACAATTCATGTCTTCAAAATATTTCGTATGTATATAATTAACTTTGAATGTTTCACATGTTATACATTGATACGAAAAAATATAATTAATTGATTTATAATTGAAGGGATAGACTGATGCTCTTCATATTCCATGTATGAGTTTCACTTCAATGTTGAAAACGGTAAACATTAATTAGACTTATACTAAATTGATACCAACATTGAGAAAGTAAACTAATATTAATCTCCAGATGAATTGTTTTCACCGTCTTTCCACGGAATGTTCAGTGTAATAAACCATTGATCTATGTTTTGTAACATTCCTTAGAATTGGAAAAGCAAATATCCTAGTTATAGCCGTGATCTCGTTATTTATAAAGCGAGCTTTGGTTATAGTGGAATTTATATTGTAATAAAACGATTAGTTGCTATACTTTATTATTACAATAAACAAGTTCCGCTGATTTTTCGAATGTGTTATTATACATTATAATCCGTCAATGCAATTGTATATACATTCTTTCAAATATATTATATGATACATAATTTACTTTGTACATTTTATATACTATAAATTGATTGTATATATATATCATATAAGTTGGCATTTTACTAACATAAAGCAGATTGGCTAATGGTGGCGAATATTGTTACATATCGTGTTTTCCTATTTTATTAAACTAAATTTAACAATATATGCACATAAGTCAAGAATGTCCCTTTATAACATTATTATATTCAATCTAATGAGAATATTAGCATATCTCCATAATAAGTAATAATTTATAAATACATATACATTGTATATACTGCAGATATTCGTCTACGTAACATCATACTCACAGTCAAATGAAGTAGTTGCAAGAAGATATCCGAAAACAATGTATAAAACAGCATACGATGACATATTGTAACTTAAAAAAACAAAACACAACTTCAAACTGACCCGTTCAGATCGTCAATATTTCGTAATATCACTAGTGAGCAAGCAATGTACACTTTTGCTTGCGTATGAGAGGTACCAAAATAGACATCTTCAGCTAAACCGGCCATGTGACGTTTTTCCGATGAGAAAATGGAGTAGAAAGAGTACAATGCTCAACCACTTAAATTACACACAGTATATAAGTAGTTTACATACGTTGCCATATTGAGTAAGAAGAAGTAGATCGTTAATAAAAGTAATTAGTTATAGCCCCGTCATAGCATACACTAGCTACTTCGGAATGGATGCTGACGTATTATATACTGCGAGGTAGTTTGCACCTACATATGAGCAGCAAGACAACTTGGCTGTAGACAGAGGAATCACACAAGCTTCAGTCAAGATTGCACTCTGGTTGGTTAAAATAAGAAAGGTCCGCATGAAACCACATTTTATGAATAATTATTACAGCGTAATTTAATACACTTAAAAGTATGTCGACTTAAGTTGGTTGATGATGTTATAATATATTTATTCCAAAAGTACTCCGTGAATGGCGCATCATAAAGATGACGTGCGTGTTTATTAAATCAAAAAAATATTGCATAAATTAGTGTGAATTATTGTATAAATTAGTGTGAATTATTGCATAAATTAGTGTGAATTATTGCATAAATTAGTGTGAATTATTGTATAAATTCATCATACAAAACTGTTAGCATATTATTTGACAACATTTATTATTCATTATTATGTCAAACATTGGATTTCTTATAATTGTATTAAATGTGTGTGTTTACTCGTTTAACAAACTTTATCACCACATTTATGTACATAATGTGTGTAATCACTCATATCCTATATTTGTTTGAGTGTTTACTTAAGAATTTCTGTAAATTATATTGTCGAACGTTTGGTTAATTTTGAAACTTAATTTATCTTCTGTTTAGTGCTTTCGTGATATAATTGTGTCCTAAAAGAGGTACAATTTAGATGTTATTTAAATAAGTATATCTTAACATGTAATTTCGTTATTATATTATCTATTTTTGACTTAATTAATTAATCCTTAATTATTATAATTTTAAAATGTGCTTCATATTTGGCTTGAACAAACATATATTGTTATACTATTATAAGTATTTGTTTTTTTATTTACATATAATTAATAGTATTTTATAATCCTGGGATCCTTAACCTGTGGATGCTTTTGTTAATGTAATTTTCGTTTTGTTACAAATGTTGCGAATATCTGATCACATTCAAATATTACTCATGCTTTAAATACAGAGTTTTGTTACTCACAGTAATGTAAAATCTATTTGTGAATCTATTAGTGTATATGATCTATTTAGGCGGCTTAAATTCACCTTCGTTACCAAATGTTGTGAATAATAATCAAATATATATATATATTACACATAAATAAGTAATACATATATATATATATATACATAGCACATATGAATATTAGTTTTACACGACATCTGGCGCGTGAATTATCACCCCCACCCCCCCCTTGACACCCTCTGACCCACCCCATACCCCTCCCTATACACCCCCTATTTTTATATATTCCGTTTATATTACTTCTTTGACTGATTTCAACAATGTCAAGATCGTTTCCTAGTAAATCAATGACGCAGAATTCGAATTCTTGCTTCAAACTCTTGCCATGAACGGTCGTATTCGGGCGCTCTTGCTAATTCGATACACTTGCTAATTCGATACACTTGCTAATTCGATACACTTGCTAATTCGATACACTTGCTAATTCAATACACTTGCTAATTCGATACACTTGCTAATTCGATACTCTTGCTAATTCGATACACTCGCTAATTCACTCAGACTAATGTCGGGTCTAATAGAGTATAAGTTCATAATTTAAAAGGCCATTTCAAAAATGCTCCATGGCCGCAAAAGTGGGCCCAACTACATGGTTTTGCCTATAACATAATCTCTAATGTTCCGATTAAAAAAATTATTCACTGCACGGTGTACTGTAAGTAAATGAATACGAGAAAAGTAATGGACATAACTAACACCAATAAAGCAATATATTTCTAATGAACGCATGCAATCGAGCACTCTCATTTACAGTACACCTAACAATTTACAATTACCTTATTGCACGATTCTAGCTATTTCAGTAGATGGCGATCATGTTTGTTCTATAGAAGAATTATATGTTCCGTGCATAATATAATATTAAATATACATGTTTGAAGTCAGTAAAGAACCATTTTTATAAATACAAAAAACTTTTATTAAACTAAAACATATCAGTAGATAGAATACATAAAATAGCTATACCATATTATTAAGTTACACATATCATGGAAGCATTAGATCATTAAATTTGTCAAAATTGTAACAAATATTACACAGTGAGGTATTTATTGAGTTTAAAGCATCACGCACTCTGTTTTCAAAAATAAAGCATAATCGTCTGATACTTTCGCAAAGAGCTGAATTGTAGTTGACAAAAGGTGTATCTTCATAAATTGTTTCGACATCTTCTTTAATTCGTTCATATTATTTACTAGTTCAATATATTTAGTTTTGTTGTCTTGTACTTTCTGTTTCAAATCATTCAATGTCAATTTCTCCCGTAGGTTTTTCTGCATTTTTCTGTTATTGTGCTAAATTAAATAGCAGTATATTAAGAGTACACCTAATTATGATAATATTCAATAGTCAATGTACATAATATATCATTTTAAATTCTAATTATACAAATACGATAAAGTTATTACATAAAACCTATAATTTTAACATTTGAAATACGTAATGTATGTTCTTGAAATGTAACATTTTCTTTAATATTTTGTTAAAATGTATGGAAAATGCATATTATTATAATCGTATTATTATATATTTGAAAAATATTTTTTGCTTATTTGAGTATTTTGTAGTTATAAGAGTAAAGAATAATTTATAAACAAACACTTGTATTATAGATTTATAGATTTGCATACATGTTGATGTGACAAGTGTTACATTATTGAAAACAGAAAAAGAGTATTGTCATTAGGTGACATATATAAGTATTATTTTATATATTTAGATTTATCTCAAGATTTAATGTTATATTTTGATTATTCATATTACGTTTTTCATTAGAAAAGTAAATGTTATTGTTAAAATATCACTTTTTCTTGAAATAATTTAATGATTTTATAAGATGTGTTGAATGATATAACAACATGTACATTATCAAAGTCATGTAATCATTGAAAGTTTATTTTATTAATTGTCATTATTTTCAGCAATGAGATATTAAATAATGCAACAACGTGTGTATATGGTGTCATTGCATCTTGCCTAATTGCAATAGGCCTAACCATTGTTATGCTTAATAGCGATTACGTAACCGCTCTAACTTTAATCTTGGTGCATTTGGCCTAATCACTGAGTGACATTTAGCCTAATATAATAATAACATAGTGTATATGTATACAATATATCATGTTCAGTCTGAATCAATGGAATTTGGAAGCTCAGGTAGAGGTGGCAGACTCTTATGTCCTCATGGTTTTATATTACGCATAAATCGCCGTCACTTGGGAAAGTAATATTGGAAATGTCCTACAACAGCATGATATTTTACGGCCGTCACTGAGGCAGATATACTGCAATCATCAAAAGGCAGAGACACACCCACCGGATCCATCGAAAATAACCATAAAGAAATCCGTCAATTCTGCTAAACAGTGTGCTATTGAAGGACCATTCAAACCGGTAAAGCGAGTCTACAGCGTAAACAGTTACTGTTTTCATATACCAAGTCAATTGGGCGAAATAATATTTTATATATTAGGCGAAATGCTAAAAACCTCATTGGTTTCAAATGCATTAGGCAAACCGCAATTAGGCCAAAAGCAATTATAGGCCAAACCTATTTAGCCCAAACCGCTATGCACCCGTGTATATAATTTATCGGAAAGCCCATTACAGCTGCTCATATTGGGCGTACGAAGCTCCTGTATTTTATCCATATTTGGATGCATCAAATAGCCTACCTTATTATTATTTCAATAAGTCGAATCGAAATCATTATTCATATAGAACGTATCAAACATGTTATTCTAAGTCAAGGAATGCTTAACAAATCTTAAAATCAAAATCAGAATTAAAATTTATAGATTAGTTCTTAATCTTACAATGCAATTTATTTTTTAAACATACATGATACGAAAAGTATAGTAATTTTTTTATTTGTTTTATATTTAAATTTTAAAAAATATATAATATGTGGTTACGTTTTTGTATTATTATGCATACTTAGTTTTTGTTACATGCAAACAATTATATATATATATAACGTTACTTAGGTTAAATAGTTATAATAAAAGAATACACTATACAATAATTATAGTGTTTTTTGCAACATTTGGTTTTTTTAAGTTTGTTTCCTTTTCAATTGTAGATTACATGTTTGATAGATCATTCGTATATATATAAATTCCATAAAATATGTACAAAGTAATGGCAATAATACTGTTTATTAGTTATTGCTATACAATTGATTCAGGTATAAATAGCATGTTAAAAATGTACATCAATTTCAATGTTTGGTTAGATTTATAAAACATTATAATCAATATAAAATAGAGTAGCAGAGACACCCATATAGGAACACAAAATGATTGCAAGTAGGCCTACAGCTGATACTTATAACATAATGTATATCATCAGTCAACGTAAGAATATGGCATGATTAAATATTGGTCGATCTGCGGGTACTGCAAGTTCTTTCGATCAAATCAACAGGCCACATTCTGGAATAATATGGAAAATGAATAACAATTAATATAGCTGTAAAAAACAATAAACATAAATCAGCTCAATGAAATAAACGAGCAATATATACAACAAGCCATACGAAGTTTGGATATACTTTCGTACCTTTTCGCACAATATATCAATGAACTTATACTACAGCATGGTTCGGGTTGGTGATTGCGGCTTCTTGCTCTCGTGGAATACAAGTGTCCCCAGTGCAGCAATCCTCGTACGATGGAGGAAGCATCTGTTCTGTGTCGGCTGGTTAAGAAGGACAATGAGATTGCAGGATGAGATTTAAAGGATGCATACGTAGGCTATATATTGAACCGAAACAGGCAGTACTACATTAAACATTACAAAAACTAGTAACATATTAAATGTGAAAAGTGAAAATAAAACTATATTAACATGTGTGCTGTATATATATATATATATATATATATATAGGTGAGCCTACTTCTTTATGTGTTTAGTGAAAGATTATATGTTTCACTAAGATTCAGTTATCTTAATAAAGCTGTTAATGTCCTAGAACTCATTATGGGACAAAGATTAAATACACTGTTAGTGATTCTTTTCTTTTCGAAGAAGTGAAAGCTATTATTTTATTAAGCGAATATTTACGCCAAAAAGCTCGACCATGTTTTATTTACAACAAATATACCTGGCAGCTCTGGTACAAGGGTTTCGATTACACCTGAAATGGAACAATAAGGAACATTTAAATAAGTTTACTAAGAATGTATAGTGTAGAGACAGCTAACCTACATATAACTAAATTATAAATATTGAATAGATATACAATTAAACTGGATACATAACAAAACTGGTTATAAAACACGAAGTCAACACGGAACAAAACACGAACATATAAACACGAATATCCTCATCATATGCATAAATGAAACAGACTCCAAGGAATGATCACAAATATCAGCTTAACTTGCTATTCAATTTTCATCACTTTCAGAGACAGACGTTATTTTAAAGTAAATGTAAATAATTATGTTATATTATTCCATCAGTAATGATATCATTTCTAAACAATATATACTATATGTTTGTGTATCCTGTGAATCATGTTTTTGAGACATAAAATGAGGGTAATGAAATGGGGTCTAGCAGACCCCCATATAGTCAATAATGTTGCAGGAAGAGAACGGATAGTATCTTAACGTTAACCAAATTAATAATATTATATGAGTTAGTAACATTTGTGTATCGTGGTATTTATTCATTGCCTTTTCATATCACAGTTAACTTTTCTGATCACTATACTATACTATACGTTATGTGTATTTTATTATGAGGTATGAATAACATGTTGTGATATACCCATACATAATAAATGTCATGATTACAAAACATCACATACTTTCATATGAAGGTGGAGTATCGAGTTTTCCTGGGGTGCACGAACTACGTGTAGCAGGTATTATTCCAGCTAAATAGGTAAATATAAAAATACATGTTTATACACGTAAATGTCACATTATTCAATGCAGTAAAAAAATCTAAATACATGTAAAGGCTTTATAGTTCGGATGCATTTTTCTTCCAAATTTGTATTCATGAGTAAGTTATGCTGCCAAAGGCAATGCTTCGACATCTATTGTGATTACCGAAATGTGATATTATGGGCAGAGCAAGGCTAACATGACATACATACTTATAACTTATTTTAATGATAGATACGAATTGATGGTATTGTATGATACATAAATATAAATACTCTGTCACTCATTTGCAAACGTTTACATGAATTGATTATAAAATTGCACAATCTGAATTGATTAGTACAAACTCCTGATTGGAGTACTTTATTTGCCACGATTTTAACATAATAACCTTTTTTTGCTAAATATTGCGGCTAGGTATTTCCATCTATCCTAACTTTATCATCTATCTATATTTTGCCTAATATTACATATAACATTGTAACATAAATAAGTATATATATTGCGCAATGGTGTGGTATATATACTGTTTCATTCATTCGATTGTTAATATTTTCGTTTAATTTTTCGGGTAACAAATTGTAGTAGAACATTAATCGATTCTGTCCCATAAGCGTACTCACATCGTACTGCACGACGTTTCTTCTTGACAGCAATGCAAACAATTGATCCGATAACTGATCCGAATAGCAGCTACCAAGGCTATTACGATGGGCATCGTCAGAGAAACTCCACTGAATAATATGAACAAGCATTGTTTGATGTAAAGTCATATTTTTTACATAAAATAACACAATGTGGCTACAACATTCAAAAATAATACTAATTGCTATGCGGCATTTACCGAATTGAACGTCTTTGTTGATACTTTGTTAAGTACTGCATGTTTTTAAAATATTAGTGACTTTATATTAGCGATCAATGTTATGTTATGAGTTAGATTTATTTGTTTTACTTGTTTAGATGTTGTCTTGTTTTACCAATACACCAAAGTATGCAGTTTAAGCTATGTAGATGTGATCTTTTATTTATATATTTATCATAATCACATTGTTATTAATATTTAACTTAACACCTTATATACTATTACTGATTTACACATCTTTAAAATAGGACGTTAATAGGATGTATCTTTCCAATTATGGCAATATGAATAAGTCTTGCAACTGTAGTAGGGATGTACAAGAATAGTTTGTATTCGTGAATTGAAGGAGATAAACAGTTAACTTATTTTCTATAAGGTATTTTATTTCTGTTTATAGGATAAGGCGGGTTAGCAACAAACATGGTATAGTTGTGAAGGGAAAATGTTCCAATGAATTATTGCATACACAAGTTTTCTTTTTACTTTTCAGTGTTTTAAGCACATCTGCCCATGGTACACGATATGAACACCTTCATATGCTAATTCATTTTGTATAAGTTTAGAACTACAACAGTAATAAGATTCAGGTATATTGGAAATTGCAAAATACTCTAACATAATCAATATCTATACATATCTTCGTGTTAACAATTGTTTTGTTGAGCTAAGCGCCGTCTAAACGGTTCAGATATGTGTCAGTTTAGGCAAGTGTCAATTCCACTTTTGGATTTCTTTTTAAACATTTTTAAGAAAATAAATTCGTTTTTAAGGTAGCCTAGATATTTTCATCCACTTTTAAGAAAAATAAATATCCAGCTTTGTAAAATGTCTGACGACAAAAATCTGATCAAATACCAAATCAGAAAAGAAAACCACATTATACCATTCGCAGTTAAGTTAACATAATATGTTTTTAAAGAACCTCAGTAAAATACTTAGAAAAGATTTTGTAAGTGTTTTTTCGTCTTCCATCCATTTAATGTATGATTTTAACGTACACTCAAGTTTGTAAAACATGGAACTGATAAAAAATAGATGTAACATGTGTAGCTGTGAACTAAGGTTAATATAAAATATTTTAATACAAATAATTGGTTGTTGTAGCACCGGAAACAGTAAACAACCCCTGCAATTTGCATAATCACGCTATTTGGAAAGCGTAAGTCGTTAAATAATGTTTCCTATAACATAATTTTAAGAAGCACAATACAAAAGTTAGCCACAACATGTATAACCAGATTGTAAACTATATCAAAACGACCATTATATGGGCATCTTGTCTTCAAAGAATGGAAAGAAAGACCAGGTAATAAATATTACAATCTGAGATTGAACATGTTCACTGCAACTCCTGTATAGTTACAATATTCAATTTATATTTGTATTGCGAATGTGTTGAGTGTGTTTACATCTCTAATTGTTCAGATATTTAGTATTATTATGGATAATAACCCTGCTGAATTGCCGCAATATTGTGATTCATTATTTATACTAGCTTCAGAAGGTCACAATAACGATTTAATATTTATTTATCTATTTTATGTAATAGTCATTTTATGCTTCATTTAATTTTAAATTGGACTTTTTTACACGTTCCTGTTTTGGCTTTTCAAATATATGTAGTTTTAATATTGCTTGTATGTATAATATTTCGTTAATTAGTTAATACATCATCATATACAAGTACGCAATCTTATACTATAACTCCTTCTTGTTCACTTATGTCTTCTGCGCATACATCTTACATCCGTTTGTATAATATTACATTAAGATAGCACCGTATGTTTACAGTAAAAAGATGCTACTTTGGTTAAAACGTTATACAGACGAATTTGTTATTACCATGTATTAATAAAACTATTTATTCACCACAAACGCTGTGGTTTAACACAATTAATATAATTATATATTTGAGTACATTTTGCGAGTTACTCTTCATAATATAAACTAAACATGTGATTATTCATTTAATTAATAAATCGTTTACTACTTTGGGTATTTTTATTAAACAGGTTTTACTGATTATAGATAGCTTTAATTAATAAATAATGATTTAATTTTATATTTAACATAAATGTCCCATGTTTTGTAAACAACGTTCAATAAATACATATATTTATTGTTTAAATGTGTTTTATAAACGTCCAAATAAGCCACAATATTAAAATAGATCAATTTACCAAACGAAGATAACATTTTCAGTCGGTTCGCAACAGAACTCGAAATCGTATGGGCCGCAACATGATACATGAGAAGTGGGCTCAAAAGGCATTGGACAGCTGAAGTAGTAGCGAGATGAATTACTCGAAATATTTGTACTCGAACATTCATCTGAAACAATCAGGAAATAACAATACTATATAACTGATATTAAAGTACTTACTACCAAAACATTGCATTTATTATGTCAGATAATATTGATAGACATAAATGCTCAACTACAATTTTAGAATATTAATTTATTACAAACAGCACATAATGCTCAGAGCAAGGCCACTGTTTTAACTCAGAATAATTACATTGTAAACATAGCGTTATTGATTACGACAATATCGTATATAAGATTTGATGAGTAGAAAGTTAACATTACGTAATTCGATGTATTTTATTGTTTATTATGAGCACTTTGTGAGCATATATTATGTATTCCAAGCGTAACTATATTTTATGATGACTATAATTAAGTTATTTCATGAATTAACTAATGCATTAATTAGGGACTTCATAAAACCTAACTTAACTGGTATTTCACCATTGCAAATGGAAGTAAAAGCATGTAGAAAATTGATAAACGTTGTGCACGTTAAGTAAATTTATATAGGAACACATATTATTTAAAAAGTAACATATAAATACAGAAATTAGAATCTACATGATGTATCGCATATACAATGTATAGTACAGTTTTTAATTCAAAATACAGGTTGTAGTTTAATGTCAACATCTACTAGACATTCGTGGTAAAATCAGTGTAAACTATAAAAGTAGCATTTTTTACAAATATCTTAATCATGTCTTCTGATCAGAAATTCAACATTTGGTCCATTTAACCAGACGTTATAAAACCAATCGATGATTTTTTCGTAGCATGTTATCAAGAACTTAACAAATGCAAACTATTAGAAGGTATACAATATAAAACATGGAAATATCTTGGTAGGATCGTTTCCAATTTGTGGAATATTCTTGACCTACCATCAATGAATTGAGCACGCGTAAACCTTGAATCGGACTCAAGATACGACCGGTACATCGCATAGTACCGGGTGGTGTTACTGTTTGTGTAAGCCACTGTATATCTGTATTACAAGGAGAAGGAACAACAATTAGGAAAATTAGTAAAACCTATTAGGATAGCAAAATTTCAATTTGCAGCAGTTAGAGCCATAATTAGAGAGCCAGAATTGAATACGATTAAAGTTATAATATATTACACGATATTTATTGGGTGATGTATATTTAATATAAGCGGTGCAGATATTGCGTAAATATGTAATGCACGCCTTAAATAACGTCAATTTCTAATGTATTTTTGAAATATCTTGATTGGAACATCCAATTTATGTTAAGTCCAATAATTGGCAATTGATAATGTATGAACAATGTCGATCAATTAAATCCAAGCTAAAATATGTGTTTTTGTGTGGTGAGTGATCAGGCTAGTATAATTGTTTTGGAATGGTTTTTGGTTGGTCAAATGTATTAAAAATATATACAATCTACAATGTGTCAACATTATTTTGATTGTGTTTATATGTATATATGTCAATCAGATACAGAAGTGGATGTGTGGAAGCTTGATGTGATTCAAGTCAAGTATATATGAGCAAATATAACCGTTAAGTAGTACCTTCCACATTGGAGATTGATATACAAAATTAATAATTTTGTTTTTAATTAATTAATTTAAAAACATGCATTGACTTGTTCATACAGTATATTATGCAAATAGCGAATGCGTTATGGGATACAAAAGATACGCATATCACTGAGTTTGGTTTATGTATTACTGTCAAGAAGATAGAACGTATATTTTGTAATGACCACTCACCTATTCAGGGAACTATAAGTTCTGTAGGATCGATGTACGATGGGCACATTGTTGGCCCTGTTTGGTTCTGTTATTATTACGACAGATGCATTGCCTAGATATGGGGATGATATATAAGACATCGTTTAAATAATATTAATAATATACAAAAGCATACTATATTTAATGTATTACCTTGAATGATGAAAATACATAAATTAATGAATTTAATAGCATATCCTGAATAATGAAGTAGATAATTGAAATATGAAATAGCGTATTTATTTATTGTTAGAAAGTAAAATTCAATTATAACAATTCATGTCTTCAAAATATTTCGTATGTATATAATTAACTTTGAATGTTTCACATGTTATACATTGATACGAAAAAATATAATTAATTGATTTATAATTGAAGGGATAGACTGATGCTCTTCATATTCCATGTATGAGTTTCACTTCAATGTTGAAAACGGTAAACATTAATTAGACTTATACTAAATTGTACCAACATTGAGAAAGTAAACTAATATTAATCTCCAGGTGAATTGTTTTCACAGTCTTTCCACGGAATGTTCAGTGTAATAAACCATTGATCTATGTTTTGCAACATGCCTTAGAATTGGAAAAGCAAATATCCTAGTTATAGCCGTGATCTCGTTGTTATAAGCGAGCTTTTGTTATAGTGGAATTTATATTGTAATAAAACAATTAGTTGCCATATTTTATTTTCATTTACCCTCAAATATTGGTTTAGTATTTTACTGTTTTCTCAATTACTCATTATAGGAGAGATTTACATGCTCAGCTGGTTATTTAATGACTTATCATTCTCTATATACACTATACTATTATATTGTTTAGCAACGTATAGATTTGTAGATTCACAAACATATTTAATAAAATTCCATTATGATTCTACAACGGTAAAACTAAAATATATTTCAATACGAAAATGACTATAAGAGTCATCTACAGATTTGTTTTAGATAAACAGTTTATCTAATTACATTGAATCACAATAGATTACTGTGGATTACAGTGGATTGCCGTGGATTACGGTGGTTTGCAGTGGATTATAATGAATTACAGTGGATTACAGTGGATTGCTGTGGATTATATTGGATTACAGTGGATTCCAGTGGATTACAGTGGATTATAATGGATTCCAGTGGATTACAGTACATTATAATGGATTACAGTGGATTATAATGGATTACAGTGGATTACAGTGGATTGCTGTGGATTTCGGTGGATTGCAGTGGATTATAATGGATTACAGTGGATTATATTGGATTACAGTGGATTACATTTTATTACAATGGATTACCGTGGATTATATTGGATTACAATTGATTGCAGTGGATTACGGTGGATTGCAGTGTATTACATTGGAGTACAATGGATTACAGTGGATTACAGTGAATTACAGTGGATTACAGTGGATTACAGTGGATTACAGTGGATTACAGTGGATTATATTGGATTATATTGGATTACAATGGATTACAATGAATTACATAGTATTACATTGGATTACAGTGGATTGCAGTGGATTACATAGGATTGCAGTGGATTACGTTGGATTACAGTGGATTACATAGGATTGCAGTGGATTTTGTTGGATTACAGTGGATTACATAGGATTGCAGTGGATTACATAGGATTGCAGTGGATTACATTGTATTACATAGGATTACAGTGGATTACGGTGGATTGCAGTGGATTACATTGGATTACATTGGATTACAATGGATTCATCAGAAAAGAGAACGAACTTTCGTAAACAACATTTTACATGATATGCATCAAAATGTTCTAGTTGTTAGTCATTATGAATTATTTTGATAATAGTTGCATTACTGTATATTTATAAATGATTTACCATTTGTTTTGTTATTTGCTAAGGTTGTTACTTAGTATTTAGATTAATACAAATATGCTTTAATAAAAAAATATGTTGTAAATTAGACAAACAAGTGAATTTTTCTATATATTGGTGACAAAGCCATGTATTGGAAAACTGAAGAATGCTTGTGAACTTTTTTTGAAAAAATAATATTACACATTATTGTTTTCACCACATATGCAGGTACTTGTACTAGTGTTAATATCTGTTTACATGGGCCAGAGGTTTGCCCGTAATCCATGGGTATGCCTATGCATAGGTAACACGCCACATTGATATGACGTAATAGATGCATATACCAGCTATTGAATCAACGATGAACAGTTGTCAACATTTTATATATACTTTTGTGATTGCAGGCGACAACATTTTAGAACGCCTTTGTATACAGTTCTTCATATATATAATATCTATATATGTACGTAGATACATACATATACATATTATTTTGTACATTTATGCGTATATTTTGTACTGATTGCATAAGATAAGCAGGCATTATATACTAACAAAATATATGAAACCGAAATTAGTTACACATAATATAACGAACTGTGCCGAATATACTAGTTATGTATATTATTTGCAATTGTATTACATTTAATGTAACAATACATGCATATTAGTTGAGAAGGTCCCTTTATAACATTATTATTTACATTGAAATAAGACCATTTGTCTACCTCCATAATAAGATATATATTTCATACATATAATATATGAAACAGATACGTTCAAGTATATTCGTATATGTAATGTAAAATCATACTCACATTCAAATGAAGTAGTTGCAAGGAGATATCCGAAAACAATGTATAAAACAGCATACGTCGACATAATAACTGTGGATTATTATAATATAAAACACGAATTCTAACTGACCCGTTCAGATGGTTACTATTTTGAACGTTCAAGAGTGAGTAAGCAATTTATAAGAATAGACATCCTCAACTACGTAGTACAAGTAATCAATTAAACATACAATGCAATATATTGGTACAATATACAATTAATTTATCTTGACATCTAAAGTAAGAACGAGTAGATCTTTAATATAGAGTATATCACGCCACAGCTAGTAGCTACATCGTAATGGATGCTGACGTATATACTGTGTGTTATTTTATATACTACTGCTGGATCACACGAGCATCAGTCAAGCATTGCTCTGGTTGGTAAAAATAAGAAAGGTCTATATTATACCATATTTTTATGAATAATGACT
This sequence comes from Coelogynopora nodosa, assembly GCA_034780555.1. Taxonomy (NCBI): domain Eukaryota; kingdom Metazoa; phylum Platyhelminthes; order Proseriata; family Coelogynoporidae; genus Coelogynopora; species Coelogynopora nodosa. The sequence goes on from JAUZND010032470.1 coordinate 21,881, forward strand.
GCAGTATAACTAATACAATTAAAACTATACTTTAGATGGTTGGTGATTGTTTTAAATATGTATTCCAAGAGTACGTTGTTTTCACAATTTAAGGTATTGTCACTTACGTAAAATACACAGCAAAAATACAAAGAGTATTTTGTTATATTTATTTAAAATGAAATAAAGTTGAATTTACTCTAAGAAGTTATGTAAGTCTGACTTACTTTGATTGCTAAGTGTAAAGACATAATAATAATGTTACCGATTTATTTAAAGGAACATATATAATACCGTAAAGTTGTTTACACATGCATCATACAAACATTCACAGAACATTCAGTTAGCATAGTATTTCACAAAAATCATGATTAATGTGTCAAGTGCTTAAATAATAAAAAGGCATACTTGTACACTATAATGCGTTGTAAGTATAATTAGTATATAATGTTACATTGTGTAATATATTGAAATAGCTTATCGGGTATTGCTTTTATTGTGATGCTATGTTTTAAATAGTAGTCATATTACACTATAGGTTAATGAGGTGTTCTATATGACATGTATGTATAACATGATAAAGTCATGAACAATGGTTCATCACCAGCAAACTCTTATGTGGTCAGTTAATATCATTTGATATAAACGGGAAATCATAAAAACATGTCTTCAATGTTTATCATATCGCATCGCCGCTACAAGGTCTAAGTGGCCTAAGCGCCATTTCAATTTTGTTCAGGAGAAGCAAAAAACTACTTTAATTTTGAACATTT
>JAUZND010032481.1:0-22630 GCA_034780555.1 Coelogynopora nodosa
ATCATTAACTGATTTAAGTCTAATCAGTGCACCAATACAGTCCTCCATGGTCGGTAGAATTTGGTGATGAATATGTCAATCAAAAACTTAATTTCTTTGAAAATAAAATCGGCATACCACGTATGAAGTGTTATAAACAACAATTCTAAATATTCATAATAAAATATGGTTTTTCGCCTTTTAGCAGCATTGTGAAATATTAACATATTTAAAATTAAAAGCCTGTAGGGAGCAACTATAATGCATAATATATCTCATTGTTCAGTAATAAACACTTTTTTCATGTTATATATTATATGTCATATAGAAAAAAGAAAGAAAAAAAATTGATATTTTATACATTATTGTCACAATTTATTTGCTACTAATTTCACATAATTTATAATTATTCTACTCACCTACTCATATAAACGCATAACCCTAGCTAAAACTATAATAATAAAATTAGTTAATTCTCATAAGTATTTTGTGAACTTATAATATTTAAATATCCATTGTTTCTGGAAAGTTCAATACAATAACAGAAGACAATATTATGGTGACAGAGATTTGTCAAAATATAAAAACACGTTTTTATAATTTAAATCATGTTTTTATCCTTTTAAAATATAACTTTTTTATACACGAAAATCATGTTTTTTTAAAATTAAAAACATGTTTTTATGTTTCAACACCTCTCGGCCAACATACTAAATAACAAAATATTCATTTGGAATTCGAATACAAAAATTATGACAATGCCAATAAATGTGTTTTAATCACACTGAAGCAAAGTGATACAAACACCCCCCCCCCCCCTCCTCCTCCCATCGTCTGCTCTATAGTGGCAGAACAGACAGTTACAGAATTCCCTTTCGCAACCATCTTCTCATGTCAACTTTAAATATGTTCCTACTCCTGTTACCAATTTTGAATTGTAATCGATATGTATGATTGTGAATCGATTTTCTATGAAATTGAGTTATAACGTATAAGGTATATTATTTCTCTCAGTGTTTAATAATTGAATAAATATATCTAGTTGTAAAATGTGTTTGTGTAATAATTTATACACATATATAATAAAATAGTTTAAATTAAATTATTATGAATTATGTATATAATACTACGAAGATATATTATTTATTATCATTGTAATAATTATACTATTGTTAGTTAGATTGAGATAGGTATAGAGTTGTCGCATATTTAGTATTAGAAAAGTTGCAATTACGATGAGAACATTTACGAATGATTTGTTTTTGCGAAAGCTATATTAAACCAAAAAAATTGATAATTACGATTTGAGAATTTGCGATCTGATTAGTGAAACCGAAATCGTTTGAGATTTGCGAATTATTAATGTTGTCTTCTTAAAAACGTTTTTGATAAAAAAATACACATCTAATAAAAAAAATGTTTTTCACAAATTTCTTTTTCACAGTATCTTCAATTCAGTATCTCAATTCTTCGCGTATCTCATTGTGAGAGTCTTAATGAACCTGAATAATTATAGACATAACAATATGACTTAAATGGGGCGCGCGGCGTTTAGAGTTGAAGAGGGAAAGATAGTCTATTCATGTTTTATTACACATTTATAGTGAGTAATTCGAACCGCACAAACGAAATGTAAGTATAATTTATTTTAATTCATTACTGCAGTTTAAAATTTACAACTTTTATCATTGAGCATCAAATATGATTACAGTCTGCACGGATTTTAGGAGACGTGAATCTGACGACAATAAAAGCGTATCACACTAAAGTCAATTCAATTATCTCTGTTTAGATTCCATGTTTACGAATATCTCAAATTTTGGCAGAAGACCATTGTTCACTATCAGTTACATGGAGGCAAATATAGAAATATAGTTATATAAATATTTGGTTTCAGTATTGATAAGGTTTGATATATGATGTGTATAATAGTATATGAAACACAACGTTACAAAATCGCTATAAAATGTGAATGTTGTATATGATATATATAAAATATACGACCGACGTGATCACAATATCTGCTTTATATAAATAAATGGTAGTTAAAATAATGAGCTCAGCTTTTTGAAACAAAATAATTCATTTCGTTGTCAAAATATTCATTGCAACTATTTAAACATTGCTTAAATAAAATTGCATTGAATAATTAAAAATCTATATTTATATATTTTTAATAATTTATAAATAATAATATTAGATGAGAACTCCATATATATTGAGTTTTTCTATTCCCAAATTTGTCAATCAATTTCAACCCGTCGAGGCTCGCAGGTCCCCACTCTCTAGCTAACCCGCCCAATGTGAGGGGAAATGTGGCGGCACGTACGCAGCGGGTAGAAAAAAAGTGAAAAAAAGAGGGGAGGAGAAAGAGAGGGGTGGGGTCGAGTGTAGAAAAAGAGGGTGAGAAAGGAGGAAAAAGGGGAAAAGATAGAGGCAGGGGGTTTATAAAAGTAGGGAAGGGGACCAACGTTTTAATATTATCCTCCCCTGAAACAAAAGTGCTGAGCAGGTTTGCTTGGAGTCGTAAATCAATGAGTCATAATGTTTTCGTAGTTACATAGAGATATAAATAGCAACAGTTACTATAATAAATAGATATTACTGTTTTTATTACTAATACTAAAATGTACTATTTAAAACGCAATTTATTATTTTTAATATATATATTGTATAATATCATTTTTAATATTATTATATTTTTTAATATTATTATATTTTTTAATATTATTATATTTTTTAATATTGTCTATTGATAAAGTTTATGCGTCAATTAAAGGGATTATTGTAATATAATTCTGATTATATTTAAATAAGTTTCAAAGAGTTTTAGTACACATTTTATTTATATTTAACTAATCATCTTTTTACCAGTCATTTGCTATAGCAGAAAAAATTTTCAGACAAACTTTATTTAAATGTTAAACAAAAAGGAGATTTGGATTTAATTGGATTTGGAGACGGAAAAGGTGGCCCTCGAAAAAGAGACCTAATATTTTCACTTAGCAGAGATTATTGTTCAAGTTTCAGCGCTATTACAGAGGTATAGGAAGATAATATCGTGTGGAGAGTGCGCCAAAGCGGTTTCAATCTGTCAAATTGGCGCCTCTTCTCCGTGTCGGATCCAGTACTTCTTGGAAAGGGGCCCCAACTAATATTGCATTGCATTGAAATTCTGACAAAATGAATTAAATAAATCTTTTAATATGATAGTGTTAAAAAGAATTCCCCTTACTAGCTGATATTACAGGGATAAACATTGAATATTAATATAGTAAGGATAGAATAAATTGGATTTATTATAAATATAGAATAAATGTACAAAATTAGAGCAACACATAAATAGAGTACCAAGTGATAATAATCAAAGCATAATTTCATACAAAATGTCACAACCAATATTCACTATAACCTGATAATAGGTATGTATCTGATCTTTGTTTTATAACAATTAATCAAAAGAATGTCATACATTACCAATTGTATTGTTCAAAAAATTTCGTATTAGATTATTAGCTGCTGTATATATATGTCAATAATCTTTGAAATATCTGAATGTATGTCCTTGTGAACATATAGCAACAACATTCCAATATTTATTCTCTTTTAAATGGAGATGATAATACAAAATATGTATATCGAATTAGCGTAGATAAAATATGCGAATAGTTTTATTTTTTCATGCAATTAAGACACCATAAATTATACAAACCTATAACATCAAAATTTTATTTTGATAATATTATATTCAAATGCCAAACGTGTTGTTTTCAAAATTCAGTAGAAACTTAAATTTTCTAAAATCTCTCATTTGTTTCATTTTGTCTGAATATATAATAATGGTGATATCAACCACAAATTTTCCAATTCCATATATATAGCATTTTTAATCATGTATGACAAGCCACCATTTTGTGTTAACCATTTTTTAACATTTTTGTGCCCCAATAGTATATTAAATAGAAAAAAAATCAAATCTAAGTAAACATCATATTCGGAATCGTGCATCGTACTTGATTTATGCAACAAGATTTACTTTTGAAGATTATTTTTCTGAAAAAGCCGCTATAGACTATAGGCTAATATAGTGTATGTTAAAACTGAGCTTACATAATATGTTGAAAATATTGCCTTACCAACATGACGGAAGAGATAAATAAAATCAGGAATTTATAAATGTATACATTTACTTATTACATACACATAGTAAATATTTTCTCCTGTTGAATATAATACAATATCAATGACAGGATAATGGCTAAGGTGGTACAGACATAAATTATGACTACACTACTGAAATAATACTTTTTTTTGTTTTATATTTACTATGTACAAACCATTGACTAACAGTATATATATATTAATAATAAAGTTATAAACTATAAGTATATGAAGTATTGTACATAGTATTACTACTATTACTAATTATTATTAATAATGCATTTATAAATATAGGAAAAAAACAACATTCTGTACAGATGAAATAATTCATAATTGTAGGATACATACGAAAACCTACAAATTTTGCCTTTCGATAATTGCATAGAACTTACCATAAAAAAGTTGCTAAACATACTTTTTTTATCCGAATGCAACTTTCTCAAATTTATCAGACAAATGAAAGTCGCATTAATTAAATGTGTTATTGGTTTGGACAATTTCAGACATCTTTGTGTTACAAGCAAAACATGATTTATTTATTTTTAGCAAAATGTAGATAACATTCTCTAAACAAGAGTCTTAACCTGTCATTATCTCCGGAATATTTAACAAAAAAAAACTCACATTTGAAAAATATTGTGTTGTCTATACCTAGCTGTATTGCAAACTTATAAGTTATACGTTTTGCACTATTAATTTGTAACAAACACATTCTACTTTAGGAACAAGTCAGTATTCAATAAATACTGTACTTTGTGTTGCATAAACCAGTGTTATAAATCAAATTGGTGGAATCAACACTTCAAATAATCTATCATGAATAATTATACAAAATTATACCAAATATAATATTCAATATATGTTTACTTGCAGTGCACCCTTACTTTTTTATTGTATTATTTATAAATAAAGTTCTACTATTTTAAATGTTTAAATAACATTTAAATAAGTTGTTTTTGTTACTACATGGTCATTATATCTATTGCCAAGGTAGATGCAGTTGTCATAGAAACATTAGTTTGACAAATATAGTTTTAGATATATGCTAAATTCAAGAATATATGCTTTTCTGGAAGCCAGCCAATTAAAACAATTGCTGTCGTAATATTATCGTGAGGTAAACGTTCCATTGGCTGTTGCCTAACACATGGGTAGAATTATATAAATATATTTTCAAAAAAAGGTGATTTTGAATTGGGAAATTGGTAATTTCTAAAAACAATGTTTACCCTTAAACCTTTAAATATTGAGCTAACTGATTTGGTCACAGCAATTCAAGCGGACAATCTTGGACATCTGAAATCTTTAATAAACAAAACATATGTTGATGTTCCACAATTTTTGCAAACAGAACTGCAGACTAAAAGTTTGCGATGCTTTCTGGATCAGTCAAATCTAGGCTACGCAAGAAACATTTTCATCCAAAATCAGACTATTTTAAAAGATATTGATACTTATCTCACGCTTCCTCTTGGGCTGGCGGCTGGTTTAGGTGCAAAAAATATCCTTATTTGGCTGTGGCAGTTTGCAAACATTGAGGATAAACGATCGGTTCTACATTCAGTTTTCACTGGACTCTTCATTTCCATTATCAATGAAGAGGGGTGCATGTCTATGATTGAAATTGTGAAGCAACTTTGCTCTGAATCAGAAACTCTTTTGTCGGATGTATTCCTCGCTGAAAACATTCACGGTCTTCGTCCTCTGGAAACAGCTTGTCAAGCCGGGGCCTACTCTGCTGCAATTGAAATTCTAGAGACCAATCAAGTTTACCTGACTGAAGAAGTCACCATTGGACCAAAAAGACTTTGTACCTTTGATCTAACAGAATATTCACCATACAATGCACAGACAAACCACTCTCGGTATTGGCTATCTCCACTCAGAATTCTAACAAGTTCACCTATCAATCATATCGCTTCGATTGAATCTTCGCAATTTCTTAGTCATCCTTTAATTTATCACTGGGGTAGTCGGACATTTTACAGAACTTGTTTATTCAATATTGTTTGCACTCTATTGACAATGATTTACGCGGTAAGCTGGCCCACTGTAAAATTAGGTTTCAGTTATCATAAAGTATACAGTAACTTTCTGAAGTTAGAGAATAACTCGATTGACAGTCAATTTTCGGCCTGCAAAAATGATCCAGAGCTTTATCTACAGTGGCAAGAATTATTTAATGTAAACGTAAATGAAGCTGCGACAATGTCTTGGGTATGTGTTATATTTTACTGTTGGCAGGTGTTCAATATGACTTTCTGGCTAATTCGGGAACGGAAGTATGAGCAACAGATTCGAAAGCAGAATACAAACACTACACGCAATCCGAAAATTATAAACACAACCTTTACGGTTATCGTTAAATATGTATTGTTCCTATTAGTGCTAATATCAAATTCTAAAGATTATTCTGTAGATGCTAATAATGCGTCTGAAGGAATTCTTATAATGAGTGATTTTTTCGCCTTATTCACTGTACTGTTAATCTATTTTGAACTATTACGGTACCTCACATTTGTTGAATTATTTGGCTCAGTAATCCATATGTTTCTAATCTCTTTGGAGACGGTGGTACCATTCTTTGCTATATATGCTGGCGTAATCATTTTACACGGACTTCTGTTCCTTCAGCAAATGCCCTGTCTCCAATTTCCTAATAATGTTGCTGATAATTGGTTCGCGTCAGCAGCTTTCATGGCTTTCCACATAACGCTGAACATAATTGACTACGAGAGCAAGTACACCAACCGACTCTGGATGCTTCAAATAAGTCTCGTCTTCTTCGTGGCGATTTTTACCGTCAACTTTGTTGTGGCATTTATTTCTGACAGAATTGGATTGATGTCAAATCACCCGAATGTCTTCATGAACCTCAACAAGTTGCAAATAAGTCTGGAATTTGAAGTGTTCTATCGGCTGTTTCCGATGAATGTTGTATTCAACAAGCTCCTCTACAGTTGGCACCAGGGGCACTTTCAAGTTATTTTACCGCTTAGAAATCCACAGAAATGTCAGGTTGAGCCTTTCTATGAGCATAAAAATAATGATTTCGGGTATATCAAAGAATCTGAACAAACTGGCTTTGTATCTCAAGAATCGATATGATGAGATAGTAGACCTTATACATAAATAGTAAGCTTAAGCACGAATAAGTAACAATAGAAAATGTGATTTTAAGTTTAAGCGTAAGCGCGAAATGATGAGATTGAGCTTGAGCAAAAACTGGTGTCATATCAATAAAAGCGCTCGAATTGTAAGCACAAAAAGTAATATCTAAAGTATTCATTTAAACAAAAATTATTAAAATTAATAATTGTTCGTTTAACACATTTTTCATGTAAATTTTATTTAATTAAATAAACTGTTTATAAAAGCTCATATTAAATATAAAGATTAACATCATTTACATTTAACAAATGCATGTAAAACCTATATTTGATAACGGTACAAAATAAATAATTGTACCTAAATTAATTATACTGATTTTATATTTGTATCAATTATAATTTTGAGTTTAATTTGCTATTATAAATTGGGTAGCAATTCACATTCATATTCAAATAGAAATAAAATAATAATTATTTAATTATTGTAATATAAGTATGTATGAGTAATATACATTTAAAATAGCATATATATATACACCATATTTATGCTATTTAAAACGTAAATCTTTTATCAATTATTTTCTACTAACTGGCTACAATTATAAAAAACAATTCTCATCTGATATTTTTTATTTAATTATAGTTATTATCTTTGCTCGTAGATGTTTTATAATAAAAAATGAGACGTGAGATTAGACAAGCTTCTGTTCGTATTTATTACTGATAATGTCATATTTTTAATGAATGTAAATTACATAATATTATTATAATGATAGTTTTATTAATTAAATTAGTTTATAAATATAAACATTGCTCTGATTGAATTATATTTACGCTTCTGTTAATGCTTAATAGTATACACGATTTATTTTTATATAATGACGTTAAAATAAATTGTTTGTTTTCATTAATTATTTTTAAATAATTTTTTATGACCTTGAATAAAATTAAACGAAAAATTAAATGTTTCGATTTAATAAAATAATTAATTTTAATTCCTAAGCATTTGCTCATGAGATTAAGCGATTTTTTATTGTTACGAATATGAGCGCCGTCTTACAGCTCAAGCTCAAGCTCTAAGCAAATGTTCAGTTTTTATTGATAAGGCTAATGTCTGGATCATCCATAAAATTTGTCTAAATTCATTAGAATAAATTTTCATAATTTATTACTTATTAATGTATTACCATATATTACTTCGACGTAATAATTTTTTAATTTGTCCTAATTTCGTACTTTTATTTTGCAGTTGATAAACATTTTGAAATGGATAATTTATTTGTGATAATCTTTATTTCTTTGTGCAAGTAATACTATTAGCATATTTTGCCATTTTGAAATTGTTATCTGTTGGAATCTTTATTAAAGATCACGTATATCTGGTAACAATTAATTTTACTAAATATCTGTAGGCTGATATGCTACAAATAATTACTTCAATTTATATATTAATAATATGAGTTTTAGTCTGACAAGTTTACAATACTACATGTTATTAATTAAGAATTCAGTAGATTATGCTGTTCTTATAAAATAGCAAACAAATATTTTTTTAATTGTAAATATTTTTCTTTAAATCACAATTTACTCTGACCAGTTTGACGGATGTGGAAAATGTAAAATTTGATATGTAGGCAAAATAATATTAATGCTTTTGATGTTTGTTTATAGGTTGACTTTAATCTGGTTGAAATGTTAATTGTTTTCTTTATTTCTTCATTATTGTTAATTGTTTTCTTTATTTCTTCATTAATGTTAATTGTTTTCTTTATTTCTTGATTTTATACATTACGTGTTCCAGTGGAATTGATTTTCTATTTTTAGATAATGTTGGTATTTAAAAATATATTTTGCCAATTAAAATTTGCAGATTTGAAATTGTGACCAATGTATATGTATACAAATATGAACTGTTTTAAAAATGAATTATTATAAAATAGCAATATACATATCTAGATTTTTTTGTAGTTAAATGTAATTCTACGTACAGTCCTATCACGTTTACATTAAATTATAATATTTTCCTTCACAGAATTACTAACTTTTCAATGTATATTTTATGATGTATTATTTTGTATTTTGTAATTACAATTTCATTTTGTAATAGCATATATCCATGTTAATTCATAAAACAATTATATATCTATTACACACTATATTGTCAGTATAATGCTCTCAGGCAAATTTCGTAAAATTTTTGATTTTTGAAGAAGGGTCAGAATAATATCATATTGCTTTCGAATCAAGGATCAATCTGAATTTTAATAGAAAAATAGAATTTTCGCGCGCAGCGTCGCAGAGTAATATACGTATTCAACTTTTTGCGGCCACCGCGTCGCGCTTGGTGGGTATAGGCTTTAAGTCTACCAGGACCAGACTGAAATTATAACACATATTATGTAGCTATTTAGCAGACCTCCTTGGGGCTCTAGTAAACGTCAATGTAAAAATATTAAACTGAAAACAGCGGACACTTTATTCCAAATAATATTATTCAAACTGTTTATTTTAAAAACAATATTTTTGAACTAATTATATCAGACATATTTAATTGCAGTTAGTTATTAATTTGAGATAAACTTTCCCTTAGAAGAAGTTTCAGACTTTCAGAATTTATCTACACTACTTTTACTACTATTATCATCTGTATACGTAGATATAATCTATATAGAATACAAGCATATACATATGCATATATATATATATGCATAGGGGGAGCTACAACAATGGAACGTTTATATTAGTAAAAATATAAATAATTCGAAATTCCACTACCTACGTATTATTATATATTAAATAATGAGATGACATAGTGATCAGTTCATGATGAGAATGTGTTTTCTTTAAATAGTGAAATATCTCAAATAAGTAGCTTTAATTTTATTAGAAAAATTGTCTCATTTAATAAATGTAATACTAGTATAAAGCAAATTCTAGTTTTATTCCAAGACAACAAGGAGGCATGGTTATATAATCTCGGTGATCTGTAACATTCTAGAGTCTAATGGAATAGATTTTCATACAGCATTGTATTATATGAGACACAGTATAGACACAGTATAGACACAGTATAGACACAGTATAGACACAGTATAGACACCGCCCTTAGTTGTTTGAATAGGTTTGTATAGTTTAAAGAATATATTTTAATAAAATTGCACTAAACTACTATTTTTTAAATATAAAAATCTAATAAAATAAAATAAGTAAGGAAAAAGTTATTTAAATAATTTGAATACTTTGTTACAAACATGTTTTTTAAATAAAGACACGTTTATAAATTAAATTAGAAGTTAATTTCAACCAGTTTTTCCGTAGCAGCTAATCATTAAAAGGAAGGAAATAAAAACTATAAATCAGATCTAATTCTGTTCAGAGGTAGCCGAACAAGGCTCTACTCAACGAGTTCAAGACATCGTATAGCTTTAGGCTGCGAATTTTTATGGTCATTTTTATACTCATTTTGACTGGATTATTATGATTATTATGAATAATTTAAAACTAGGTTTACCAACATGACATACAAGATGAAGTAAGGATGTTCGTCCATTAGCTTCAATCTATTAACAATCAATATTTAGTATATGCAACTTCTGCTTCATCTCATACACACTTTAAACTTGGGTCTATTAATCCTAGTAGGCTATATATGTATTAAAGCCACACGTTGTTCTTAATTTTTAAAAGAAGTGAGATAGATATGAATTTCTTATCTGTCATTTTTAGAAAATGTGGGGAGATCTATTAAATTAAAGTTGGTTACATTTAATTGATATACAGTTACAAAATCAATCGACTATGTGGTATGAATCATGTATAAAAGTTCTAAAGTGGAGGCTAGTTCGGGTTACACCAGTTACATTTTAAAGCTAACTAAAGTTAACATCCCATATGGATCCTTTGTTTATTATGCACATGTTTATAGAGGTATTCTCTGTTGTTAGAAGAATGTACACCTCCTCTCGAAATATAATTAATGTCACCAAAAAGTTTTGTGCGGTCGAAATATAACCATGTAATCGAATTGCAAAGTATTCAAAATAAATCGGTGTTATTGAAATTGTTTCACAATTCCATAGAAGTTGTTTTTTGGTGACTTATTTATTATTACAAAAAAAGTATATATTTTCTAAATGGAAAATTCACGATCTTTAAATTTACCAATGCTTTACTATGAATTAGAAAATAATTATTTCAAAAACAATGAGAACACAATGAGTTATACACAAATTTTAACATGAGTAATACATATCGTATCACCCCTTTTGACTTAAACAGTGAAACACCTGGACGCCATTAATTGTTCGGATTTTGTTTTATTGACTTGCATTGTATAGTTTACATTCAAAAACACTTACAACTTATGACTTGAAACATATACCTATTTTATTTACTTTGCTAACACGCGCGCATTTCAAACAAACTCCGAACCCACTTTTTTAGTTTAGCTAAGAATTAAACAGGTTTCTATTGTTTTATTTGAAAAAGAAAAAGATTTTATACGGAGATTTCTAATCAATAGCAATATGGGCCTGTTTCAAAATAATATTAACTCTACACTCTACATCGATTTGCTTTATTAGTATAAAGTATTGATGTGGTTGCTACGAATAATTCCTCTAACGTAATTTGTTATTATAGATTACTATGTTCATAATTAGATCATTCAGAATTAAGGTAAAAGAATGTCATTAACAGTATCGCAACAGTCAACCAATAAGCCATATAATTAACAATTGGTTTTTATAAAACAATGACAGATTTAATGTCTAAAACACAAAAGCATTATACAATACATTAAAACCTTTTAGTGTACATATATGTAATATTTACCCTAGTTGGGGGAGGGTAATAGAGGGTAAGCAGAACTAAGCCTATACTAAGTTAATGTTTATTGATAGGTAAAGAGATATTTTTTACAGAACTACCCTTTTTTTTGGGGTTAAATTTGATTTCATTTTGATTTCTGGGCATTTATTAAAAAATGTATTTATAATTTCAAAGAGGAAAATGGACGATCTTTCAAATTTTATTGTTCACCCTCAGCAAACAAAAATAGTTAAACTTTGTAAAATAAATTTTACCCGAGTAAAACAAAGGCACACATGACTATTATGTTATTTATTTTTTGATTATATACAATATAAGTTATATGTATATCCAGTTATATTTAATTTGTTTGAACGGAAAGTTGGTGCCATATATTGTATATTCCTCATTATTTGGCGTTGCATAACATTATAACAAATCTTTTTTGTGTAAATATTAGTTTCTGGAAAAATGAAAATACTGAATTAACATTCAATAGTATAAAACAAAGTAGCCAATATTAAAAACTACCTCGGTAAGTTGTTGCACTGCTTTGTTGTTGCTTTGCGTTTTTATCAGACGAAAAGTGTCTTTCTACAGATCAATAAAACATAACTTTGTGTCATGTTTATTCGTGATAATAAAAATTCGACAAACTCATTATCATTCTGTACAGCATAGTAGGATAATAACTATAATCAACTAATGCTTTAGAGACGGTATACTTGTTTTAATTTGGAGTTAGATAACTTTGTAATCTAGAATTCAACTGTAAATGTATTTTTTGCGATCCTGGCCTATCCATACATTATACAAATAAGTCTAATTAACGAACTGATGCGGGATGTTTGCTAATGGTTTCAAATGATGGGTTTTAAAATATTAACAAAAATTGTTGTATATATATATATATATATACACCGCGCGTCTAATTTAGTAAACATCAGTGAGTATCAATAAAATATATGGTAATCACTTATGACAGATAAAACAGTGTTTTTCCCCTATTTCACTGCGTGTTCAACGTAAATTATGCACAGTAGTTGAAAACAAAATAGTTTCACCGCTTTTTCAGATGAAATTTAATCACAACTTGCCGGGTGTCGGGTAGCTCATATATTCATCTGAAAATTATTCTGGAATTAAAATAAACTACAAAGTACGGTCAATAATTCAGATCCTAAATCATATATTTGCTGTACTCATATGTCAGTGTTTTAGTGGCCATCTGAAGTTGTTGGAGAGATATCTGAAAAGCACGATTAGAAATGTATCAGAAAATCATGTAAAATTAATTTGTAAAAATCATGTTGTATTCTAAATTTGTCAACATGTTAATTCTATAAAACATGTTTACATATTGAAAAGTTTAATAAGAAAATCATGTAAACAGTTTATTATTATTAAAAATATTTATATGTATATAAAATAAGGAGAATTTAATTTAAGTTTCGATCCAATATTATGTAATATATTGAAAACTAAGAAATACTGTATTACAATGTTATGATAATGGGATTAGCTGAAAATCACACACATTATTAATAAATATGTAGGCTAATTCACAGTTTATTAAACAAAATATTATTTTTACCCTGATGGCCATATAATTTTTTTAACTAAAAAATGGGTCACGTTGTAATTTAACATTAAATATCGATTTTGTGTTGTTTTAAGTCACAATTTTATTGGTTCCTGATTTTAAAAATATTTCTTGATGATATCTGACAGTAAAAAGTGGCGATAACTAACACTATTTTTGTTATTGAAATAGTTTGTTTGTGATATTTAGAACAAATTTTGTGGTTATCACTACATCGATTTAATACATTTGTTTTTAAATATCTGTATTATATTTCGTTTCGTTAGAGACATCACGATTTTTTTCAATAAATACATTAGTCAAATGGTTTGGAAGATAATTAAATTGAAATATTTAGTCTAAAAAATATTTTAAGAGCAACTGATGACGTCATTAAATTATAATCGAATTAATAAGTTGATCAAAATACACGAATAATCTTCTCCATCAATATTGATCTTAATTTGATCCTCGTGTGATATAAGCACAAACAATAATATTTAAAAACACGGGAAACCTTTTTTATATTGTATAGAAGTTCAAATTATAAAGTCATTGCTATTGACATCATGACCATATAAAAAATATAAATGTAAAAGTTCATTTTCGATATTTATTCATTTTTTATAATTTCAGGTCAATCTGAAGTATATCAATTTTTGATGAGAACGATGACATAAAAAATGATGAGAAAAGTGTGTAAAGTGGTATTATTTAAATTGCAAAATCTTTATCGTTAATATTTATTATTGATAATTGCATAAACATTCGACTTTATCAATTGTTCGTGAAACATTTAATTCAATATAAATGATAAACATAACAATTGGAATGGGAGCATCATGTTGCCTGTGTTTAATGACCTTCACAGTAAAATTATATAATTGTATTAAAATTCAATAAAGATTGCAGGGTACATAAAAGATATATATATATATATATATATATATATACAATATATAACTTTAAGTTATGGACTGATTGTCTATCATAGATGTGACAGAAAATATATGTATAAGATGCAACGATAATAACACATATATAGTTAATATATTGATATTTTATGATTTTTAGTGATTGTGAATAAAATAAACAGATGAACACAAAGACAACATTTTCATAGATACTTACTTTTATAAAATATAACTTTAAATCAATAAAAAGATTAGTTTATTCACGACTTTTTATATTCCTACAAACTCGTAAAATTGACATAATTTAAAATAAAATTTATTATTAAAAGCAATTACCTTTATATAATAAAGCTTTATAATAAGCTTATAATAAGCTTTATATTAGCTATATAGGACAATGTAATGAGCTATGGTGGTATATTCTTTGAAAGTCTTATCGCATTCAAAAACTTCATTCAGCCTTCAAATATTTAGGAACATTATCAAATGTGTACATACATAAGTTCCGCTTTGAAATTTTAAATTTTAAAATTTTAAAAAAATTTGAAAGAAAACATTATGCTAACATATTACTATTTTCAAATATAAATCAATTGTCGACCATGTTATTCGATCTCAGAATTTTTGTACTCAGGAAAAGATACAATTCTATTGTTTTGTGGAGTTCTTCTTGGTAGAATAACTTGAAAAGGTTCCTGGTGCCAACTGTTGAGAAGCTTGTTGAAAACAACATTCATCGGAAACAGCCGGTAGACCACTTCAAATTCCAGACTTATTTGCAACTTGTTGAGGTTCAAGAAGACATTCGGGTGATTTGACATCAATCCAATTCTGTCCGAAATAAAGGCCACAACAAAGTTGACGGTAAAAATCGCCACGAAGAAGACGAGACTTATTTGAAGCATCCAGAGTCTGTTGTTGTACTTGCTCTCGTAGTCAATTATGTTCAGCGTTATGTGGAAAGCCATGAAAGCTGCTGACGCGAACCAATTATCCAGAACATATTTTGGAAATTGAAGGCAGGGCATTTGTTGCAGGAACAGAAGTCCGTGCAAAATTAAAGCAGCTACGTATATAGCAAAGAATGGAATCACTGTTTCTAAGGAGATTATAAACATGTGAATAACCGAGCCAAATAAATCGAAAGTAGTGAGATAGCGTAATAAGTCAAAGTAAATTAACAATACAATTAATAAACCAAAAAAGTCATTCGTTATGAGATTGCCAATTGAAGCATCATCAGCCACTACAGAATAATCTTTAAATTGAGAAATTAACAATAAAAAGCACAAAACATATTTGACAACAACCATGAAAATCGTATTTATAATTTTCGGATTGCGCGTGGTGTTCGTATTCTGCTTTCGAATCTGTTGTTCATACTTTCGTTCCCGAATTAAAAAGAAGGTCATGTTGAACACCTGCCAACAGTAGAATATGACGCCAAACCAGGACATTATCTCTGCGTCAACCGTGTTTATATCGACCTTGAAAAGCTTCTTCCATTTCGCATACATATCGGGTTGCTTTTTGCAGGCAGAGAACTGAGTATCAAAAGAGTCATTTTCTAATTTTAAAAAAGAGTTATACATTTTATTATAACTGAATGCTAATTTCAACGTTGGCCAGCATATCGCAAACATAATTGTTATAAATGTGCAGAAGAAAGAGAACAAGCAAGTTCTGTAAAATGTCCGACGAGCCCAGTGATAGATCAAAGGGTGACTGAGGAGCTGTGAAGATTCAATCGAAGCGATATGATTGATTGGTGAACTTGTCAGAATTCTGAGTGGAGATAGCCAATACCGAGAGTGGTTTGTCTGTGCATTGTATGGTGAATATTCTGTTAGATCAAAGGTACAAAGTCTGTTTGGACCTATGGTGACTTCTTCAGTCAAGTACACTTGATTGGTATCAAGAATTTCAATTGCAGCAGAGTAGACCCCAGCTTGACAAGCTGTTTCCAGAGGACGAAGACCGTGGATGTTTTCAGCGAGAAATACATCCGACAAAAGAGTTGTTGATTCAGAGCAAAGTTTCTTCACAATTTCAATCATAGCAATGCACTCCTCTTCATTGATAATGGAGATGGAGAGTCCAGTGAAAACTGAATGTAGAACCGACCGTTTATCCTCAACGTTTGCAAACCGCCACAGCCAAATTAAGATATCTTTTGCACCTGAACCAGCCGCCAGACCAAGTGGAAGGGTGAGATAAGTATCCACATCTTTTAGAATTGTCTGATTTTGGATGAAAATGTTTCTTGCGTAGCCCAGACTTGACTGATCCAGAAAGCATTGAACACTTTTAGTCTGCAGTTCTGTTTGCAAAAATTGGGGAAGATCAAGGTAGGATTTGTTTATAAAAGATTTCACAGAGCTAAGATTGTCCGATTGAATTGCTGTGACCAAAGCACCTAGCTCTCTGTCAAGATTATTAAGGGCAAACATTGTGCAATACGTTTGTATCTATCTATATCCGGTAATAGTTTGTGAAAATGAAGTCTCCCAACTTTGGTTTTATGATCTATGTTATCTAATGGTAGCAAATTCGCTATATTTACTTAACGTTATCATAGCAACCGAAATTGTTTTTAATCAAATATTTGTCAGAGATGATCTGTCAACCCGTAGAATAAATTTGTTGAAAAAAGTGTTTGACATAAAGGAATATGTCTGTGCGCCTCTGAAATATTATTTTATATTGCCGGATATTATGAGATATTTAGAAACATCAGAAGATACTTTGGGATATAATAATAACTAGGAGATAATTTGATATTGTTATGAAAATGATGATATATTATATATGATCAAGTTTGATATCATAATGTCTTAAGAATGAGAAATATTAAAACATCTTACAAATTTATTCAATTAATTTTTTCTTTTTCTTTTCTTTTTATTATTAACATATTAAAACAGCTAAAAATTGTTTTTAAAACTGTTCTGCATCTGTGTGTTCACTTTTTCAACTTACAATATATATGCTTTTGTTCAAAGTAGACTCATTTAAACTACTTCAGCTAATGTTATTAAACCCTCAAACCACTCCCGCCAATGTCATGAAGTACCTTATTTTTTAAACATCTGGAATTACCCTCCCACCCACCTTTTGGCTACTTCAGAATCTTGTACGCTGCGTATATTGGATAGTACTGCGTATTGGACTGATGCGTATAACCGCAGCCAAAGTCAAACTAGAAATCAACACGACCAAACAACGGTGATAACTGTATACCAACAGACCGAGATGTAAATATCTCGTGCACGGCTGGAGATGTTCAAGAAACATTGATGCCACATTGTGCAACAATTTATTTTTCTCGTAGTGGATCTGTACCTAGCCTACACAGCCACTTTCTGCAACGGAAAGTTCTCAAATGGAATGCACTAAGTTAGCAATTATGATCAGGGCTCAACTCCAGGTCAGTACCTCACAATGTTTGCTCAAGACTGTTCGGTCATGACTGTCAAGACAAGCCGCATACATCCACCGACTAACGCACATATATACAGCATTTGTGACCTGTGCCGGCGTGCCAATCTTGAACTCCTCCGATCCGGTAGTTCAGGGCAATGAGATGTCTATACGGTTATCTGGTATTTAGCTGTACATTTTAGCTGTGCATTTAAACAAATTTAAACATTTGTGGTTAATCCATGTTGGAATATTTTAAAATTTTGTATATATATATATATATATATATTTTTTTGGATTTCAATTTGTCAGAATGATTCGTCGCGCAGATACAAAATATTTTCACTTTGTTTGGACTGGTTCAGATTATATGACCCGCCAACATATTATGCCCTGGGTCAAAAAATATAAAATCTGTTTTAAGATTGGCTTTTTAAGACATCAACAGAAAATCGGTGCTAGAAATGAATAATTTCAATAAAAATTTACCTTATTTTTGGAGACAAAGTTCCATGTGCCAATGGTTAAGGGAAACACCCCATCATAAAGGAGTTGTGTATATTCTCTCACAAATTCCACGGCGTATAATATAGAATTTCAAATAGCCCGTAAGAAGTTACTATGGTTACTAAGGTATTTTATTACTTTGCTCTTAGGTATACTAGTTCTTCATTGAAAACATGTTATTTCTAATATAATTAAACTATCTATATAGATGCATTGTTGGTTCAGTTTTGTTCAAGTTTCTTTTAAAAGATAAAATGAGCTATATATTTGTGGAAGAAATTGTTCAAAATTTTAATCTTTAACTAATTTTACTAGATGTGGTCGAAAAATAATTACATACATTACTTGCAGAATTTAAATTTACTTTTGGTGTTGCAGTTTCTTAGCTAAATATTTATTTATATTCTTATCAAAATTGAAATCAAAAACAGCCCTTTCTAAAAGACTCATTTGATTCACAAACAAGTCCATACAAATTGGTTTTCAATTGAATGAATGTGACAGAATAATGGTTTTATGACAACATTTATGAGAATCACAAATAAACTGGATAAATAAAGACAAACGACGTTAATTAAATTTACTTTTGCGTGTTACAATAATCATCAAAACAGCCTTTTATAAGCTAGATCTTTTATCAGATTACATGTTGTGCGTGTGGACAAATTATTACATATTTATTGTCTTTTCAAAATAAAAAATTATCCACCAAAATTTTGAGATATACAAAAAACTAATTTTATAAGCTCGCTAATTTGCGCGTGTAACACATTTTGGTAGCAAATCATTCAAAAATAGTTTCTTAAAAAAACTGGTACATAATTATTTACTATACTGAAATTTTCTATTATATCTAACGATATTCCTCGGCATTATTGCTGACAAACGTTGAAGCAGAAGTCATAAATCAGGCTAAACGGCGGGACAATATTGCCTATATTTATGCAAATAATCTTATACAAATAAATCGATTTTTCAGTAAAATAATATTTTATCATAATAACAATTTGTTTTTTCAATATTTTTTCCAATATTTATATATTTTTATATACAATATTTATTGCCGTCGTTAACTTATGACTTACGACTTATGACTTGTGCTTATAACTTATGACTTGTCGACTTGTGACTTAAAAATCAATAATTATGTTGTTGTTCGAATTTGTAATAATTTTACAAAAATACAAATTTCCATTAAATTAATTAATTGATTATTAATTTAAAAAATGATGAACGATTGCGAGATATAATTTTGAGAAAAAAATATAATTGAAAATATAATTTACAGTAAATTTATTATCAATTTTGATAGTTGTCTTTAAATAAAATAATTACATCATTTTAATAGTAGGACATGCTTTATACTTATTATATATACTAGATTTTAACGCATAGACAAAATAATATGTTAATATAAATAATTTACCGGAAATTTTAACTAAAATTTAAATAACATGATTTTCTCATAAATGTTTTCTCTACATTATTTTAGAAAGTATTTTAAAGTTATAAAACAATTGTACACATTTTCGTTGTATCTATTGTCTAATCCGGTATAATTGTGAAAACTTTATTTACAAATCATTAAAAAGTGATCGAATCACGCGCCTTCAAAATATACTCTGGTTGTCCGTATATTTTTATTTTTTTACGAATATAGTGCATACCGAATTTAAAGACCATTTGTGAACGAACAGTTCCATATTCCCGAAATATGTGCTCGTGGTTCGTTTGTTTTTCCTCCCTTTTTGAAATTTAAAAGCACAATTTTAAAAGGCAAAATGATTAAAAAACGAAACAATTATTGCTAATAGGATAAAAAATTCAGGAGAACAGCTATAGGTGTATAATAATCACTCTCTTTTACCCATAAAGTCTAATTCCTAAGAGGATTGCATTTCACAAAGATACAGTTTTCAGTGGTGCGCCCCTCTGCAACAAACTACAAATTTAATCCTCGGAATTATAAACAGCGCTGCTTTTATTTCTCTCTCAAAAAAAATACTTTTGTACTACAAAATAGGCTCTTGAAATTACAGACTCTTTTTAAGAGTCCACTTAAGTTTGATGTAGGATCTTACATATAGACCGGTAATAAATAGTAAGTATAAGCGGGCTATGTTAATTTGGTACTAACGCAATAATTGCAAAGATATTGATTCAATTACACAATATATAGATGAAACACATGAAATAGTAAATATTATAATGTGATGATAAATTACACTAACATAGTTTAGAGGGTATTACTCACTAAATGTTAAATAGAAAGCTATTAATTAAATTTTAGGTATTCTAGCATTCAAAATAAAAACTGTTCAAGCATATTATATTGCCAAAAGTATTTAATTATGACAAAAAATAGCCAAAATATGCCATCGATATTCAGCAAAATCCTTATAATTTATGAAAATACAGAAAAATCTGAGCATTCAGATGAGTACAGAGTATACAGAGTACAAACGCAAATATTGTTTATTAAAAATTGGTATATTTGGCTTCAAAATTTTGGCTTCAGCAACGTAATTATAATAATTTTTCTTTACATATTATATAAAATGAAATGGTCAAAAAAATTAAGGTTCTTTAAAAATGAAAATTATATATTACAAAAGTGCATTCATAAATGCTCTCATTTAAGCGTCCGCATTGAAACTTGAGATGTATTCTTTCATATTGCATGTTAGTAATATGCAGATGTCTCTCAATTTTTATAGGGGGTTTTCATGAGTAAACCGCTGTAATAAAATAGCTGTCTTAAATGGATCGCAAAATCTCTTAATAAAGCATAATCATTTACAATAAATGGCCTTAATACAAAAAAAATATTTCAAAGATCGTGTCTGTCCACTCCATGTATTGTTTTTCGCTCGATTTTTAAATCATTCTGATTAAGAAGAAATCCAGATCGATT
The DNA here is from genome assembly GCA_034780555.1 of Coelogynopora nodosa. Lineage (NCBI taxonomy): Eukaryota > Metazoa > Platyhelminthes > Proseriata > Coelogynoporidae > Coelogynopora > Coelogynopora nodosa. The sequence goes on from JAUZND010032481.1 coordinate 21,397, forward strand.
GCCATGTTCCAAAAATTTTCTAGTGTTCCGTTTATTTTTATATTTTTTCAAATTTAGTGCATCCCGAATAAATGTAATCTAAATAGTTTCAGATGCCTCCAACAAATTTGCTTGTTGTGCATTTATTTTTCTTTCTCTTTTCACCTATAATTTAAAATGCAAAATAACTGAAAAGAGAAAAAAATTGTAAGATAATAAATCACACGTATGTATAAATATAGTTAAAATAATTTAAAAATTCGGAGAAACAATAAATGAAGTTCGAAAGTAATTATATCTATATTGACCAATTAAACAATTTTTTCTTTTAAAATTATTAGCGCAAAAATTTTCCATACAACCTTATTTAATTACTTTAAATTAAAATAATATTTGTTAAATAAATATGATGTAATTTTTTTACTATAATGAACAAACATATTGGGTTTTTACTAAGATTTCTAAACAATGTAAGACCAATTCAAAGAAAAGGTGAAAGGTGAAAGCACTGCTTTTTGTTAATTATATAATTTTTTTATAACAATATTTATAGATTTACTTTTAATTAGAGAGCTATGTTAATTCGGTCCTGCGGCAATTATTGCATTGGCATTGTATTAATTTAAAAATATATATATAACTTGCAAAGTAAAAAATATTATAATCTGTCTATAGATAACATTAACATATTTTAGTGGGTATTTATAAATATATATATATATATATTTAATATAAATAAAGGGATTCAAAATCAAAATCGAAATATGGAAAGTATTGAAAATAATAATTGTTTAAGTACATTTTATTGCAAAAGTATGAAATTATTTAATTATGACAGAAAACGGCGAAAATCTTCCAACAATATTCAACAAAATCCTTACAATTTATGAAAATATAGAAAAATCAGAGCATGCAAGCAACTCAGATGAGTATAAAGTACAAACATACATATTCTTTAACTAAAATCAGGATGTTATACGTCAATATGGAATATTGCTTAAGCATGATTAATAATAATGTTTTGCTTACTTTACTGAAACTAATTAATCACCACTTTAAATAATACGTGTTATGTATAATTGTATCTAACTTCTTAAGGCAACAACAAATTTGTAATGAATATAAGGCGGCAACAATAACCATTGTTGCCGGCTTTTGAACAAAACTTTATTACATATAAATCATCACAGAGTATAGATTATAATTCTCTACTCTATGGAAATCATGGAGAGAAATCATCGAGAGTAACATAGTA
>JAUZND010032492.1:0-22628 GCA_034780555.1 Coelogynopora nodosa
CATCAAGGTCACGGGGGGGGGGGGTGAGTCACCGAAAAAAAAAATGCGTGGGCGGAGGGGGAGGGGGTGATGCAGAAAGAGATGTTCCATACTACTAACGAAGTATAATTAAGTTGTATACTTCATTTACAAATATGCAAATGTGAAAACGAACAACGCAACAAAATTGCCTGTAAATTCTTATTGTACTGTATAGAATAAAAATAAATCTCATATTTGTGATATAATGTGATCATAATGGCTGAGATTAACGACTATGTGTCTATTTATATTACGATACTAAATATTCTTATCATAAGAAACGCAAATCAATATTAAATATTATATACAACCATATATAATTTATTCGTCTGAACGTCCTGTGTTATTTGAAGATCATTTTAGGCGTTCCATATAATAATAAATAATAAAGAAATGAATTTATTTCCTGTAAAAGTACAAACTTTTAAAGAGGAACATATTATAACAAAGTACATGTAGTTTTACGAGGGTACACAAGTACCTATAGGTACATAATATAAAAAAATAAATATATATTTTATTGTAATTGATAAGAGTTAAGGTAATATATATATTTTAAAGGAGAAAGACTAAATAAAGTGACAAAGTGACAGGTAATAGATTGTTGATGACAAGATCTTAAACATCTTAAACATCTTAAACATCTGAAACATCTCAAATATGACGTAATAATTTCAAATAGTTTTTTTTAATTGGTTTTTATTAAATTTGAATTATTTATCAGTTTATTAATTTAATCACCTTATTGTTTTGGTATTGGCTTAATTTGATTCTATTTTGATAAAAAAATTAAATCATTTGTCAGTGTTATATTTGCAAATATAACAGTATAGTACAAATTGAAAACATTATCATTTCAATAAACATTATATTTATAAATAACATAACATATAATAACAAGCACTTTTAAATATAATGAATTCAGGGAATAAATACGCGAATGACTAGATGTAAGGTCGAAATAACAATTTTTATTTGAATATTAAATAATAAATAATTATTGTAGACAGATATCGCACTGATGTCTCGCATATGTTTGCACTGATGTACTCGCTTATGCTCGCACGGATGTTCTTGCTTATGCTCGCACTGATGTTAACACTGATGTAAACATGTTCGCAGTGATGTTTACACTCACGTGCTCGCTTATGTTCTCACTGATGTCCTCGCTTATGATCTCGCTTATGTTCGCACTGATGTACTCGCTTATGTTCGCACTAATGTGCTCGCTTATGTTCTCACTGATGTTCTCACTGATGTACTCGCTTATGTTCGCACTGAGGTTCACGCTTACGCTCGCACTGATGTACTCGCTTATGTTCGCACTGATGTACTCGCTTATACTCGCACAGATGTTCTCATTGATGTTTTCGCTTATGCTCCAACTGATGTTCTCACTGATGTCCTCGCTTATGCTCACACTGATGTACTCGCTTATGTTTGCACTGATGTGCTCGCTTATACTCGCACTGATGTTCTCACTGATGTACTCGCTTATGCTCGCACTGATGTTCTCGCTTATGTTTGCACTGATGTACTCGCTTATTTTTACACTGATGTACTCGCTTATGTTCTCACTGATGTCCTCGCTTATGTTCGTACTGATGTACTCAATTATGTTCGCACTGATATACTCGCTTATGCTCGCACTAATGTTTTTGCTTATGTTCGCACAGATGTTTACACTCATGTCCTCGCTTATGTTCTCACTGATGTACTCGCTTATGATCTCGCTTATGTTCGCAATGATGTTACGCTTATGTTTGCACTAATGTTATCGCTTATGTTCTCACTGATGTTCTCACTGATGTCTCGCTTATGTTCGCACTGAGGTTCACGCTTACGCTCGCACTGATGTTATCGATTATGTTCGCACTGATGTACTCGCTTATGTTTGCACTGATGTACTCGCTTATATTTGCACTGATGTTAACGCTTATGCTCGCACTGATGTATCGATTATGTTTGCACTGATGTACTCGCTTATGTTCGCAATGATGTTCTCGCTTTTGTTCGCAGTGATGATTGCAATGAATGTTTACTACGATATTCATTGAAATATTTATGTGAATTCAGTTTCACCAACATGGGCAATTATCACAGTTTACTTTGTAGATTTTTATATGGGGTTTAGTTCAATTGAAGTTAATACGGACTAAATTAGAACAAACAGCATTAGTATATATTTTTAATAATATCAGATTTATAGGAGACAGAAAAAAGGTATTTAAATTAGAATTAGGAACGGAAGTATATGAGAGAGTGAATTTTTTTAAAATACAACAGGTGATAAATTTCTACTGTTTTGTTTAGCAAAAGAAGATCTATTACGAGAAATAGTGTTATTTAATACACCCTCAGGTTAACCAATGTTGGCTAGGGAATTACGGATAAAAAGAAATTCGGCATGAATAGATTTGGTACTATAAATTTTATACATGCGGAAAAATAGACCTTAAGGGCAACACAATTTTATATTTCAAACATGAAAAGAGAATAAATGTCCAATACGCATCACTATGATGAGGTTTACGAAAAACATGAAGAGACAAAGAGAAGTTCCATTTCATGTTTTCAATGTTAAAGGTAAATCTAATATAGGGTTATAATGAGTTAATTAAGAAAAGAAAACCGTCAATATCAAAATAATTATTGACAAAACCCAGCACATCGTCAACATATATCGAAGCCAAATATGAGACTCATTACCAGAATACAAGCGGGAAGTAATTCCGATTCCGCATGTTTTAAGTATAAGTTAGCCAAAAAAACAAACACGGGGTCCGTGGAAAAATCTAAACTTGTTGATAGCAGCACAGTGAATGGGATTAACTGAAGATACCTTACGTTTTAAAAATATAAGTTAGGCTATAATAGAACAGTTGTAAAAAGCGTTTGGGCATCGAACTAAATAGAAAACGGGCAATTATCATCGTTTACTCACAGTTTAGTCTAATTAAAATTAATACATACTAAATTAGAACAAACAGCGTTTTGCGTTAGTATATTATTTAAATAATATCAGCTTTACAGGAGATAGGAAAAAGGAGAATCAGGTTTAAAGTTGAATTAAATACGGCGGTATAAGGGAAAGTGAATTTATTTGAAGTAGAAAAAGGAGATAAGGTTCTATTATTTTTTTTAGAAAAAGAAGATCTAACGCAACAAATAGTTTTATTTAATACACTTTCAGGATGTAGGTCCGCTGTCAAAAATGTGGTTCCGCTGAAAAGTCCAAAATTCAAGGTCCAAAGTGCCTTTTCTATCCTTCTTTATTATAAATATCAGTTTCTGTATCAATTACATGCGTTTTCTTTAAGATTCGGCCTGTCCCAGATTAAATTAATCTTCTGCTTTTTTGCATTTGAGAGACTGTCTTTTAAATCCACAGGTTTGACTTGTGGACTTTGTGACTTGTACCACTCCAGGCCTGTTTTACATTTTTTATAAATAATATGTGTGATTTTGGGATAACACATTCCTTCAGTTTGACCTTTCTGGAGTTTAGTCATGATTGTTTTTTCTTAAACCATCCTAATATTATAACGATTTTTTCTTCTTTGACAGCCGCTTTGATTATAATTTCTGCTTCTTCTTTTTAAAATTTTTTTTTGTGGTGGTGTTGAGAATTTGAATGGATTGTGTTCATTTACTATCTTAAAACATGCGTTTAAACCTACAATATCACAACTGACACTTTACATTATACAATACAATACAATTCATTTATTAATTATATACACTACATATCGCACGAATAGGTTAATCAATTGTAAAAATAAATACGGACACAGTTATAAGTTCTACTAGTTTTTATTGATTATATATATATATACATATATCAATATATCATTTGTATAAAGGGCTGAGCCACTACTCTGGTAATACGTCAAGAGTTTATCATTAGTATAAAGTATAAACAGTTGATGTTTGATTACAAATATTCAGGCAGCTTTAGACAAAAAGTTTATTTTGCCCTTTTCCATCAATTCTTAAGAATCTCGAATGTAAAACTGTAAAATGTTTGTTTTGGTATTATTTAGGAATTGTTATTAATTCATCTACGTTATAGGGTAAATAAAAAATAAATTTACAAATGTGGCATTTATAAAAAAATAAAAAATATTTTCAGGTACGAAATCAAACTGAAGTTTCGTATTCCGCGATAGACGAACCGAACCGTTAATAAGATTCAATAGTTTGGTTTTATAATAGCGTGAAGGAGCCATAACTACTCCCATTGTTGGCTGCCTATCAAGTGCAACGATTATACTGCAGATGTGTTTGAAATTAAATAAACGGGCTAAATATACTATTTCCTATACACAATTTTTAAAATTAAAAATATATGTAAAAAAAAATTTTAAAATAAAAATAGAACAATCAATTAATTATTTAATTATAAAATCCTTATAATCAAAATTAAATAAATGTATAATCAAAATTAAATATGTTTTTGAAATAATTTTAATTAAAAATATATAGATTGTGACGTCATGACATACACTAGTTAACTTTTGCTATCAATCAGTTCCTGCTAAATATAATTTTTATAAATATCATATTAATAAATGGACAGTAGAAAACTAGTGTTACATGGTTTAACAATTTTATTTGAAATAATTGAATGGTAAATTTTAACAGAGGGTTAATCGTATAAAATAATTTCATTTTAATATTCTCAACTTAGTTATAATACATTGATGTAAAATCATAAATCCATCTTCATACTGCATTAAAGTATGAAATATAATTTTCTACTAGACTTTTTATTTTATTCGAAATGTTACTAAAATTATGATATATATAGTAAAAAGTGTTGCCCCCACTCTCACAGATTCTTTCTTGGTCGTTCCAAAATATATATTTTTATATTGTGATTGTATTAATAAACCTTTGAAATTAATTGCTGTTTAATTCTAATAAATGTTACATTTCCTAAAAACAGATGAAAATTATTTTTTCTGTTCTTCTCTATTCGCAAATTCAGACTTCGAATTTCATGGGAAAATGTTAACTTAAAACATATTCTATATTATTAGAGAGGGTTTGCCCTTTTTAATCTATGATAAGTTGGTACTTGCAATTCCTAGAATCTGTTCTTAGTATACTATAATTAAGTATCTTGCACACAAAAACAACATTTTCTATTTGTTATTATAAAATATATATCCCGCATTAGGAGTAATACTGTTCCCTCTATACGCATTATACTCACTTGCCGTATTACCCACAGTTTTCGCAAAATGTTAATAGATAATTTTGATCCAATATTTAACTCTAATTTACAATTATTTATGTATAGATATAGATAATGTTTATATATACAATGTAGGCAGCAATGTATTCACTATAGTATTGAATAAACTGCTTGTTTGCGCAGATAGTAGGTCATGTTTGAAATTTAATCTATCCTAATGTATTTTCAAAGGTATCCTATTATTTGCAATTAAATTCTCAAATATCCTACAATGATCTCAATATTCCGAAAATGTTAAAAAATGACAATCAAGTGTACGTCGTGAACTTTACTTTTAACACAATATTGTTTGTTCCATATACCTAAAATTAAATATATATCGTGTTTTTCTTTTATTAAAAAGAAGTGAAATTAAAAATAACTATTAATTGAAAATATATAATACGCCTCATATTAAACATGTAATTTATGTGTTAACATTAGTTCAATCTCTGGCCTGCTAGTTTGAAAGATGGATGTGGCGAATAGGTTCCAATTTTCAAACTGCTTTTTCACAGACACCACTGACCAATATCGGTAGTACCAATTTTCAATGTGGCGCCATATTTTAAGTAGGTCACATGTGACCTTGAAATTCTGGAATTCGTTTTGCGTAATAGTGCGACGCTCTCAAACCAAAATTCACCAAAATCGGTTAAGTTGCGCCTTTTTCACAGACACCACTGACCCATATCGATAGTGCCAATTTGCAATGTGGTTAAATTTTATGTAGGTCACGTGGGACCTTAAAATTCTGGAATTCGTTTCGTCTAATAGTTGGTTTGAAACTAGCAAAGTACTTCTATAGACTCGTGCCAGTTTTCGGTCAAACAAATTCATGTTCGTAAAAAACGACACTGTTATTGTAAAATTGATCTTAGGCATTATAGTTTCCATTGGTATAAGGTTATTTAGCATTAAAAGCTGTCAGGATAAACTTTTAAACCTTTTCCTCGTTTGAACATATGGATTACATTACCACAAAACCTGGAAAATGCCCCTACATAATATAATACCTCCGCATGAAAACCTTCCCATCAGCATTTATATTGCAGACTTTACTCATCTATTATTTAAAGCATTCCCTTCAACGCATATCCTGCATTTGCAATATACCAAAATATTTCCTTATTCGCATCACTAAAATCTTATATAGCCGATATTGTCAGGAATTTTAATAATTCAGAAATTGTGTGCAAATAATGTTGAACAGAGTAATGTAAAAAAAATAGTTTAATGGACGCATTATGTCCTGGTAGAACTCATATTATCTTATCGAACAAGTTGGTTAAATGTGGCAATGCCTTTACTGATAATGATACAAACAGTGTAATTCATATAATAAAAAAACAATCTATATAACTGTAACAAGCCATTCCATTCCATTTTAAAATAATACAATTGTTTAAATTAAATGATTATTATACATTTCAAGGGATAAAGCTAGTTTCGTTTCATAATGTTTTAATAAATATTGTTTTGTTTTTCTGACATTTTAAACATTTAAAAAATACAGTTACAAATTTATTAATTAAAATAAATTTCATAAACACCGTTCTCCATCCAGTATTAGTGCTGTTTTGTACAAACTTGTATTTGCTCCACCAATGTATAAATAATTAAGATCTATGCCTCACGTGTTATACTTTCCATCACATTTTTTAAACTTTATATAGGCGTTACTTATCAATTTAGAACGCAATGTAAAAATTATATTTAAATAATCCCATGAGAATATTTTGTTCCTATAGTATATAACTATTGGAAACTAAATTCTCTATCTCAAATACAACAAACAGGGACACAAAAAAAGTGGAATACCGTTTCCACTTTCTGGTTTTTATTATATATATATTATGATTGGTTACTTCTGGCATCCAATCTCGAAATAATATGTAGGTGTTCCCTATTTTGCAAAACAGTTCTTAATTTTGTTTATACTTTTTTTTATTATTAAACGCCCTATTTTACAACGCTCGTGTCGAACTCTTTTGCTGCCCTCTTTTAACCCACAATAACCATTTCAGTTGATTTTGGAATAATTAATACAACTAACGGAGGCGATAACTTCTCCTCTTTTGGGTTCATAATTGAAAATCGTTTGTTCTGGGAGGAACCAACCACCTGTATTATACCAGTGTAAGAGTCACCATGGATCCAGACAGCATAGAAAAACTGCGCAAACTGTTCAACGAGATGTCGGCGGATAAATCGGTTCGATCAACAATGGCCACCGGAGGTCCGGGATTTGTGAGTTATTATTCTTATCAATTAACACACACACAAAAAGGAAGACTTTAATTCTGCAAAATAATATGTACCTTTTTCAATAAAAATTACTTCATTATCTCGATACAAGTTTAGTATTTAGTCGTATTTTTATTTCCCCTTTTAAACATCTGACGAACACGTATAATAATTTTCAAAGATTCAAGTTAGTAATTTAGTTATATAATTTATGAATACAATTGTTGGTTTCAATTCTTTATAAATGCATACAATTAAGTTTAAACTCTAACATGAAATGATATGACATCACTTATCGTAAAGTGATAAAAACTTCTGAGAATAATCAAAAAAAAGTTAGCTAATTGTACAATTTATAATTTTTCTCTATACTCAAAGAAATGATTGAAACTGAAAAGGTCAGTTGAAAGTCAACACGCAAGACAACACAAGCTGAGCATAGCCGGCAGCAAACGGACTTTATCAATTTATTTCAGTTACCACGTGCCGGCCAAGTTTGTAGAATAGATTTCCTTCTTTTAATTCGCATATAATCTAAAAAATAATTAAAACATATCCTTAGTAAAAAGTTGGTATAATATATTTTTCAAGATTTCTTTTAATTTAAAAGATACGGATTCGGTATTTTGATAAATTTGATTTGATTTCATAATAATTGAGTCTAATCGCAACATATTACTCACATTTTGAGTATTTTGCAAATGGCCTTGATTACTTCATTGAATGAATGTACTTTGAATGTATTTAATTAGATTGCATTGATAGTACGTATATAGCACTTATTTGAAATCCCGTTATACTTTTTATGTCATTATCTACTTTGAGTTTATAGCGATTGTTAATTGAAAATCACTCTGCTGATAACTGTAATGTTTGACGGAATAATACAATAATATAATGTTAACTCAACACAACTTAAAAGACAATGAAAGCACTTAGCAAGATAGGTTGTGTCTTTAGAAAGAAAACACTGTATAACTGTATTTATAAAATTGCAAAAGGAATAATCATTATAAAGAAATGATACGTTCAGAAGAATTTTTAATCAAATAAAAAAAAGAGTTAAATAAATAATATTTTGTTTCAGAAATGCAGTGATATTTTATCATCACAAAACTGTTTATAGTTCATAATAAAATTTAACTGAAAGGTATCTTTTTGAAAAAATACTTCAATTTAAGAATAAAAGTGGAAATGTTTTAATAATTGTACATTGAATAATGATTAAATGTAGCAGCATTCTATGCAACTTATCTAGAAAATTACACAATTAACTGAATTTTAAAAATGTATATATTATTTTATAATTTACCGCTTTTAAATTGTGCTACATAATATGTGGCATAAATTGTATTAAATGAATGGAAGTTAAAACCAATAAACCAAACAAAAGGCTGTAAAGGATGCGGTACAACACTTTCGACCCCCTCTCTAACCAAAACATCCACAATTACAGCTCTCGGCTATTGTAAAATCAGCCACGTTGCGTAGTCAGTGCTTAGTCCAGATAATATTGAACTACTTAAACATTACTGGGTCTAGTGGGAAATTGTTTTGGCCAGTTATTATGAATTGACATTATTCCTAATATTACTGAGATTTTAGCAATCAAAAGATAATTGAAACATCATTCTGAAGAAGCAAATTTGACATCGCGAACATTTTTTTTGTAAATAGTTTTTTTCCAAAAAGTCACTCCATAAGATAATTGAGAATGGATTAATTATTTTAATCGCATCAGCATTATATCAATCAAGCTATAGTTGTACAAAAAAAGTAAATCGATCTCAATAAATCTTGATGCTTTGCAATTTTATGAGTGTAGTAGAAAGAATATACGGCAAATAATATGAAAACTTGTCTTCGTTTTAAGACGTACGTTTTACTTTTCTTTGTATTTCACATTCCTCTGGGGAATTAATACTGTGAACAATTACACTAATATTAATATTTCTCTCCATATGTCGCTAATATGTGAAAGTGCAGTTTTAAAGGTTATAAAATCAAAAACTAAGTAGTAATAGATAATAGTAGTCAGGTTATAGTAGTTCTCATCTCCTGTGATAGCTGCGGGGTAAAAGGTAAGTATTAGTAAAGTAATCAATGCATTTGTGACAATCCTGGAAAGGCACTATAACCATACTGGTGAGTGAGATTGATAGTACGAGTTGAAATATCGATTTTGAACGAAAATCTCGAGATGGCGTTATATTTCTGATAATATTATTGTATCCTACCCATGCATATTATATCTCTATAGTTTAATGTTGTATTTTGAAATATTTATTATAAAATTTTGTTTCGCATTTTATGGCGTTTGACTGTACATTCCAAAATATGGTTTAGATAATATATAATCAATTTACAAAGAGTCTACTGAAATAGAATACTACAATTAATGCTCACATATCATTCCCCCACAACGTACAAAATAAATGACACTTAGTTTTTACACTTACATTAACATACAGTTCAGAACATTGACATACGGTTCAGAACATTAACAAGCGGTACAGAACATTGACATACGGTTCAGAACATTAACATACGGTACAGAACATTAACATACGGTACAGAACATTGACATACGGTACAGAACATTAACATACGGTACAGAACATTAACATACGGTACAGAACATTAACAGACGGTATATAACATTAACGTACGGTTCAAAACATTAACAAGCGGTACAGAACATTACCGTACGGTACAGAACATTAACGTACGGTACAGAACATTAACGTACGGTACACATTAACATACGGTACAGAAAATTAACGTACATCGGTAGGGAACAGACACATTAAACAAGCGAAACATGCCAAATGGATTCGGTCGACACATCCAGAAAGTAATAAAAACTTAAACTACTGAAAGCAGTTAACGTGCTGTGTAGTTTTATGCTGTTGATTTGTTTAGTGATAATTTTTAAATCTTGATTTTTAAATTTCTACGATTTAAATAATCAATATTTTTCATTTCAAACTCAATTTTTATAAATATAATATGATATCATTTACATATAATTCATCAACTTACTAAAAATAAGTGAGTTGTTATGTAAAAACAGCTGATGTGCCCAATAACTAATATTGATGATACAAATCATTGAAAGTTTATCAAAGATCGATAAAACGATTTGACTTAATAAACATCTCAGATCAGATGTGCCGAAATTGTTTGTTTTGAGTAAGACATCGCTTGCTAAATATAATAATGTGGTTTATTATAGAAATACTTCACTCCGAGCAGACACCTTATATTTGGCACAAAATTAGATCATGCCAACATGTTTAATATAGCTGTGTTCCAAGAAAGAATTACTGACTTTGTTGTTTTACAGAGAGTTTATCATTTGGTGATTTTAGTCAATAGACCAAGTATCATATTTCATCGGCTTTTTAACATGTTCTTGCTGTCGACAGCTGTGTTAACGGTTGGCAGTTTATGATATGAGCTTTATAAATTTACTTCTTTACAAGTTATGTACTATTTATTATTTATTTATTTTATGTATTACATCTCGGAATAAACACATTCTATTCAAATCCTTAAAACCACCACAATACGAATAAAAAATAGAAATAAAAAAGAAGAACCAGAAATTATCAAAGCAACTGTCAAATAAGAAACAAAAATTAATAATAATATCAGGATAGCTTAAAGGAAAAACAACATACAAACAAAGGGAATGAGTTATCCAACCACAAATATTATTTATAAAAAAATTACAATCCAAACATAGCTTGTTTCTGTGTACTCTACAAACTGAAGGTTTGGTTTTATTAACTGCAAAAACAACTATAAGATGCTACGAATATTTACATTCAGTTAAAATATATATTAGAATGTATCGTACATTGTACATAAGTAGTATAGGAATGGTGAATTCTGGCTCACCACTTGACCCTTGACCATGATTTGAACCCCTTACCCCCTTACCCCCTTACCCTCCCTACCCCCTATTTTAAACAAAATATTATTTTTAATTTTTAACAAAACATTATTTTTAATTTTTAACAAAACATTATTTTTAATTTTTAACAAAACATTATTTTTAATGACGTCACGAGTGGGGTTAGGAGGGTAGGGAAGTCAAAGGTTAAAGGTCATGGTCAAAGGTCAAGTTGTGAGCCAGAATCCACCCTTACTATACTACTTACATACATTGTCTACGTTAAGGCCAATATAATAAAAATTGGATTGAAATAGTTTTCAGAGTACTATTTTTTTATAATTCTCTCTAAAGAAATTTACAATACATTTCTTTGTCAAGGTATTATTTCAATACACTTAAACGTTTCCCTTCATAAAAAAGTGCAGTCAGCTATATAAGCTGAATTGACGTTTGTGTTTCTGAAATATTCGCATTATCATTGCAGAAAAGAATCGTGATGATTGTATTTTTAAATGTCGTTAAAAGAAAAAGAAAAATTAAGGCGATATGTTTTGTAAATCTAGGGTAACTTTTTCTCTCTATCGCTAAATCTTTCAAACCCATTTGCAAACATAAATTACGTGTATTCCGATATTTTTTGCAATGTATTCAGATATTTTGACGGGCAATTTATGATCCACAACGCTAGACTGCAATTTTTATAATGTAATATGCCACTGATGTTCTCTTCTACAAATTATTTTTGCGCATTCATTTAACTAATGCTGGCGCGGTTAAAGATGAACACTTATTAAACATATTTTGTAATGGAACCTTTATATCATATGCCAACCACAATAATTATTGGAAGATAAACGATATTGATCATCAATTATACTAAGTTTATTCATGATATGGATTTAGTAACAAGTTTGCTCGATTGGAAATAGATATTTGCCTAAAAATATAATTAAGAAAGGCCTTTATATTTTTATTATTTATAAATAAGTTTCCAGTTCCTTCAAAATATGTACTATTCGGCAGTACAGGTTATTAAATTAATTATTTAATTATATATCTATTGAATATTTAATTAAAAAATAAATGCTTTGTTAATTAATCAGTTATTAATTATATTAACTTACATATTTAAAACAACAGGTGTTTTGAATATCCCAAATACGTAGAAACTATTTCTCAAAACACCTGTTATTATAATGTTATACTACCGTTATACTACTAAAAACAAAGAAACTTTCAACAATATTATAGTAGCTGTTCTACTCAACTCACATATTAGAATAAATGTGCTCCAACAGTTTCTAAAATTGATACAGAAACGCTTGAAATATTATCATAAACATATAATCTATGTTTAATATAATTTACTTACAGTATGTATTACCATTCTTCAGAAAACAATTTTATTTAGAATATGAAAGCTACGCGAAAAAGATTTCAAATAAATTTCCATTAATTGAGTGAGTGGTGTATTAATTATTATATTAAAATTGTAATTAAATTATTCATTGGTTAGGTACGCAAAAAGGGTACTTCACACAATTTGAATGAATATTTAAAATTGAATCTATCTGGTAGTGAAAATAAAGGACTGATTTAGTAAGGAATGTGTTTCTTGAATCAGAGCTGATACCACAATTTCATAAAAAATATATTTTACGGTTATTGTGCTAAAAAAATGAAATCTCTCATGATATTGTTAAAAACATTAAAAAACGAATAGAAATCCTTGACGTCATATTATCAGTAATATTTTAATTATCTCAAAATAATTACCCACCTAGGCTGACAGAATGGAGCCGACATTATTGCGTTAGATTATGAGAAAAAAATTATAAATAATAATCCTGCTGAACAAATTCTGTTAAATATATGCTTATCACCACAAACATCAAATTTGTTTCAAAATTACTTTTAAATTCTTTCAAACATTATTATTTATATCCAATAAATCAAACAGTTTTACTAGAACCCCTGACAATGTTATTGACTAAATACTCATGTTCAGTCATATTAATAAAATAGTAAACTTTAATTAATTGAATCTAATTTGTTATCGGAATAAAGTGTAACTAATCCAAAAATAGTAAAAGTAGGTTCAAATTAATTCAGATTAAATAGAATTGAAAAAAAAACATTTCATTTGACTCTGAAGTAAGTAATTAAATTTTTCTATTTAACTTGAATTTCAAAGTTAACTTTCATATTTAATATGAATTTAAAATCAACTTTTAAATTAAATTTTAACAATATTTAATATATTATACAATATTAACAATACTAATTAGAGCACAACATATTTACTGAAGTCGTTCTTGTTTTTATTTAACAAGCTTTTTGGAAGTTGATTATTTTTCATTTTTTATTTACTGTTGTATAGAAAATGTATCATATTTTGATTATGTTTCTTTATTAGGTAGGGATTTGCGTAGGTTACAAAAAGCCATTGAACCTCCGTTTTAGTTAGCGATATACGACTCCCCTGGTGCATAATGCCTTTAACCATATACGGATATAAGATTGATGTCAGTTTTTTTTTAAATTCCTAAACAAAAGGGTGCTATCTCGACTTATAATATTAAACGATTTTATGCCCCTTTTGTTTTTTTTCTAAGCCTAGAATTATCCCTTACATTCATATTTCTAATAACATTTATTAAATATACAACGTAGCCTATATATAAATGTATAAATATGTATATATATTGTATATTGTATATACTTTCTATATCTTCAAGCCAAACTAAATTAAATAATGTTATTTAACTCTATCACGCAAAGTCCATGTTCCACATTTAACAAAATGTTATATCTACAGAATAATTGTACCGACTATATAGCGCACGCTATAAATCAAGCTTCATAATTCCGCACTATGACTTATGCTTTCTGTTTACATCAAAGATTTCAATTAATTATTATTGTTTTGGTAAAACAAATTTAATTTACTACTTATTAATTTGCTGCTGTTAAATAATCATAAATAGTTGTTATTCACTGGGACGTAAGTTTCAGGGAAATATTGGTCTACTAATTGTGTCTGTAAATTTTAATATTACCATACTTATTTAATGAATTCGCAATATTTTTCCATTTTGGCTTAAATATAGTTATGTATCATTGCTAGTTTCGGTTAATGACGTTTTTGTTTAAAGTTTAAATAACTTTTTTCGTTGGAATATTATTGCTAAAAATGTAAATTTCTAATTACATTTATTTATACGGCTTTATATGAAAACCTTGTTTTACTTTAGATTTATAATGTTTCCAAACTATTTGAATTGTATTTGCAACCTGTATATAACAGAGTGCACATTATATGGTATTCTCAACTAAATCACCCAATATACATAAAATTGCGTCAACTTCATATGTTTTTAACTTAACCGTGAATTTTAATATTTTTTCTAATAATTTTTTTTTATTTATAAAGATACATTGAATTTATGTAAAAATTGGGTGCTTATGGAGTATTTAATAAATAGATTATGAAATAAATAGATTATGAAATAAATAGATTTTGAAATAAATAGATTTTGAAATAAATAGATTTTGAAATAAATAGATTATGAAATCAATGGATTATGAAATAAATGGATTATGAAATAAATAGATTATGAAATAAATAGATAACGAAATAAACGTTGCTATTTATAAGTTAACGGAAATTTGTTTTGCTTCAGATCAATATTCATATATATATATTGCAATAAACATTATAAAAGTAATATATTTTATTTACAACATTTTCAACATCAAAAAAGTTGATATTTGTGACATTTTATCACGGTTAAATAAGAAAATAGTTCAGATATGTGTCGCATTTAAACACATCTAAATTGTAGAAAAGTAATCTAAATAATAGTGTTAAATAATTCTGTGAAATAAACATACACGCATTGTTATGTGTCATCAAATTTTTTTTCTTCTGAAAATGAATTGTTTTCACATTAAAAAAGTCATTTTTAAATTTGTATTAAATTTAAAAATTACAAAAAAAATTTTTTTATCGTTTTCTCATAGTATTGCATAATATTATATAATGAAATACACAGCTTAGTTTAATCGCAATTATTTGAGCAATCAGCTCAACTAAAGCCGTTTTCATTAATGTCAAACTTAAGCGGTCGATCTTTAAAATGGTCAAGTTCGAAATATAACTTTCAAGTTCCAATACTTACCAAAACAAAAATTTATGGCGCGATTTTTATATTTCTAGTTTCGTTATACAATTTTGATAATTAATTATGATGCGGAAGCAGTGGAAATATCAGTGAAAGCTGATGACGAGCAATCAACTTTGCCACATGTACAGAAATGTAAGTTCTAATGAACATATATACATAACCTTTTCTGCAAAAAAACAACCATATTTCATAAATTAATGGATTATTTAAAATATGAATAAAAAACCTATTATCACAATTTTGAAAAAATTCTCTGACTGATTCAAATTATTGAAAAATTATAAAAAAGTAAATATTTGACACCTTTCTCATAGTGACGATATTTCAAAATATGACACGGTCAAAAATTTGATCATATACAAGAATCATTTTTGAGAGTTACCTAATTTTCTATACCAGAATTCTTGGGTTGCCTTATTTTCACCTCGTTCATACTATATAATTTAGAGATGAATTACTTTATAGGTAGGGCCTACATGCAAAACCGTTTTAGTCAACAATTTAAGTAATAGATTCTATAATTGTATCATCATACTTTTTAAAAACACAATATTTTTTGTATAAATTGCATGTAAAAAATTACTTAAACAAGTTAAGCACCTTTCTTGTTCAGTTGGTTTTCAATTGAATACTTTTCTGGATTAGGTATTACGTTCTTTTTTAATACTGCGGTATCCTACTTCACTATCGATTATTTTCGAAAGTTCGATCGTTTTCACTAATACCCATCGAACTTTCGGTGTACGTACGGTGCACTGTTGCTGTACGTACGGAAAAAGCGAACTTTCCCTTATGAAAACAGCCTAAGTTCGATGAAGAGAACTGATTCGTTCAATCAAAACGAAAGTATTATCTCAATTGGGAATTAATGATGAATCAATGTTAAATCAATTAAATGAATCAATCAGTGATGGCGCTCGACAATGAAATGAACCAATAATTGAAGGCACCTGACAATGAAATTAACCAATTAGTTAAGGCCCTTGGCAATGAAACAAACCAATCAGTGAAGGCACTTGACAGTGAAGATAGAGGATTCGCATCTCAACAATTAAAAGCATTACTATCTGGAGAGCACATGTTTCTTAACAAGTCAGTCTAAAAATGTTATTGCATTGTATAATCTTCAGATTGCCACAAAAGTAGAAATATATATATTTTATAAAAGTACAAGCTGTAAATAAAATGTTGTTACCTCGTGCTGAATACAAAGTTCAAATTCATTAAATAGCTTTGTTTCACGGTATATTTGTGTTTTCCAAAATGTTATTATGAAATAGCGGTGAAGGAATTGATAGATCGAGATATATATTATATGTGCAATTAATTTAATTAATTAAGGTAATGGAATTTTTTCTTGAAGTCAGCCAACAGTCGAAATGAAAGCTTTAGTATTTTCTAACAAATAAGTCCTGCTGTATCGAATATATATGACTATTGATGACAATGATTGATTGCGTAAGGCATATTTTAGCTCATAACATAATATGTATAGTAGTAGGCCTACAAGGATGCTTTTCAAACAAATCCATTAAAGATTTTTTTCAGTAATTTACGGAATAATGTACAGTGCGGTACTTGTAAAAAATAATTGTTTTGATAATATTTGGAAAAGAGATAATAATCTATGAAGATAATAAATAAATATAAATAAATAGAATAAATAAATAAATAAATAAATAAAGATAATCTAATTCTGGGACAAACGGGATGAATTTGAGTTTAAAAACAGAGGTAACTTTTCTTATCTCAACGTATCCGTTAAAATGTTGTTAATTAATGAAGCGATACATATTCTTCTATTCCTGTTTGTCTCTCTATATATTTATCTATCATTCACCGACTTGTTGTGCACGACATAAGTAAAACCTTATTTATTTATATAATTATTATACGTATATATTTTAATATTAATATTAAATTATATTATTTTAGTCTGATCAAGTGGTATTAAACATTAAAAACAGTGTATACTGTTTTGACAAGTATTCCGAGTAAACTTTGTTGATCCGTTTCTATATTATAAAAATGTGGATTGTTTAGGTGCATGTTAAAATTCATAAAAAATGCATGTTCAAAGTTATACTTATAAATTGAATGTTAAAATGAAAAATACTATGTGTAACATCAAAATAAGTAACTTCAACGCAAAGTATATTTATATATTTAAGCATAAACATCAGGGAGACCTTTTTGAAATGTTATTGTTAGAGATATTTTCAATTAATTTGAACATTTTAAATATTAAAGCCTAATACAAATATAATGATTTAATGTATAAAATCAGAAATCTATCTTTTCTAATTGCTTTATATAACGTTTGGAGAAATGGAACATTTTAAAATATCTATAAAATTAGCATAAATGTTTAACGCATTTCGAAGTATAATTATTCAAGATATTACAATAATTATAAATGAACACAATGGGTATATGATTATAAGCATTTCTTAAAAACATTTATTTTAAACCTTAAAAGTGTAACTAAGAAAGCTAAAATATTTATTATAAAAATATAATTTTTCTATTCTTAATGGATTGTTTCTTCATTTAGGATGAACGCATGATTATAATTATTGCAACTTATCCCGATCGTTGACCCACAAATACAATTATCATTTAGATTGTGTTTTTCGACCCATCCCATAATAAATTCCATGTAACTATAATAGACAATTCTTGCAGACCTTCAGGGACAACTAGAATGAGAGTCTTGAAGGAAAGCATATATATATATATATTTATGATAACTATCTTCTGCACAATTTAAATTATTTCCCGCTATTGTTACCCACTATACAGATATGATGATCATTTTCCCTCGCCACAGCAGATTTTCTTCAACAACCAAAACTCCTACAAGACCTTCGACGGCCTTTGAGATTAGATTCACGACAAAAGCACAGAAATATGTTTAACTTTCTCCCTCGAGACTTGAACTACCCACAGTTTTGCTGCCTTCCGTTATAGACAGTATTATCTGATGTTCTCCCTTCTCCAACCATCAGGTTCTCTGCAACAACCGCCAGGACTCCTCCAATACCTTCACCGGCGACTGGGAGAAGAGTACCGGCTCCGCCACTCTCTTCTACGGGATAATCACCCCCCTCATCTTCCTGATCGGGGTGACCGGCAACTGCCTCTGCCTGGTGGTGTTCTCCGCGAAGCGGCTGCGCAAGACCTCCTCCTCCTCCTGTTCCTACTGTCTGGGGGCGCTCTCCTGCTCGGACCTGCTCGTGCTACTGACCTATGTGGCGGTGGAGTGGCTCCAGCGGGGCCTGCCCGCGCTCAGGGGGCTGTCGGACACCCTCAATGTGGTCGACCGACCGGGCGTGTGTCAGGCCTATCTCTACCTGACCTACATCCTGCGGATGAACTCTGTGTGGCTTCTCGTCCTGTTCACTGTTGAGAGATATATCGGTGAGATAATCAATAATTATGTTAAAGATTTGCAGCCGCATCCACAATCAAGCAAAAAAGTTGCTTAAATTCTTACTATTAGCAATAATTTTGTCTTCACTTAGCAATTTAGAAAAGTCGTCCACAATGAAGTAAAATATTTTGCTAATCCAATACAAACTAGTTTGACTCTAACTAGGTCACGTGTAATATTGTTTAAGTATTTGCCGAGTTCCTATTGGATAATAAGGATAATATTGGATAATAAGAATAATAAGCCAAGAATACAATTTATTGAACTAAATAACAATCGCAAGTATTTTGAGGTGACGTATTTATGCACTTTATTAAATCAGTTATAGAGGTATAGATGATTCGGTGCTATAATATTAACATCAACTTACTTGTCATTGGTTTTAAGTAAAAAATTATGCTATTTAGACACCCATAAAGCTTGCTTGAGAATTTAGCAATCAATTTTTCTTAAGAATGATTGTGGATACCACTTTTTCTATATAGCATTTTTTAAACTTATTAGCAAAAAAAGTATTGTGGATACGGCTGCGTCTCATACGTTGCACATATCCGTTGTCAGCTTTTCAGCTTCTTCTTTGTTAATTTCATTTCGTTTTTTATAATAAATTTTTTGCAAGTGAAAAATAGAACTGGTTTGTGAACTTATGTAGTAATTTTTGTCAGAATTTTAGATATAAACCAGTTAACTAGCGACTACGAAATTAAATCATAAAATATTCATTGTTGCAGAGAACCAAATACGATTTAAGCAATGGGTTTTTGTTCAAGTTATTCATCAAAAACCAAAAATATAAAAAACCAAAAAGTTAGTTAAACAATTTTTGAAAGTTGAATCATTTAGACAATAATTATGTTATGTACACTTGAACATAACATATCCACATTAATTGTAGTAGATAATGTAAATATAAATATCAGTTTTCAAAGAATTAAAATAGCTTCAATAATTTATTCTATGATGTGTTTATATTAGGCTAATAAATATTTGTATTTTTTTATATTGTATAAATATATACATATTTTATAATCATTTTTATTAATTTTTCAATCCTATTTTGTATATGCTTTAAGTTTGCGATTTAAAATTGTTCAATTTGGCTTCGTATATTTTTTTAATGTATATATGTAATATTTGCGTTATTCTGTTATTAAATCTACATTGTACATATAGGAATTGGTTACAAATGTTAAATTACATAATTAAATTATAAAATCAATGTGAAAATGTTATAAGCAATATATTTTTAATGAAAAAGTTAAAATAATGTGTTACCATTTACATTTTGACAAATGTCAAAAAACGCGACAAATAATTCATAACAATGAGAATAATCATAATTAACGAGAATAATTACTATATATATTGATGACATAGCAACTCCTAATGTTCATAATGTTCCAGTGACTACTTAAAGTTTCCAGTGACATCTATAGGCCTCCCTATTAGAACATCGTTTATCCGATAATGTACATGACACTTTTTTTAGATATTGAAGTTAAAGTTTTCAATAACATTTTTAATACGAAAATCTACCATAAAAGTTGATTTTAACTTTGATGTTATTTCCTTTCCTTTTCCTGATAGTAATATTTTAGATAAAATTTCTTTTGTGACAGTTTTTATAAACAGCTTTTTAGATTTGGTAATATCTGTGTGCATTTTGATGATTTCGCTTTTAGATTTGTTCTCATCTTTTATAAACTGGTTTCTCGTGATTTTAATAAAAGTATTCTCATTTAAAAAATTAGGTATTTTATCTTATCTTACCCAAATTTAGTAAAACAATATATACACTTAATCGTGATATTATCTTTTTTAAAGATTGCCTTAATTATAAGCCTAAAATAAATAAAATATAAACTTCTGCTTGTCCTGAGCTTGCCATACCTAACAATTATGCTACTATCATTATTTCCGATTACCATAAACCTCTTGGCATTTGTAAATAAGGGTAATTCTTGTTACTTAACATCAGTTCTTCAAGTTTTATCTAGCTGCACTCAAATAGTTTCTTTTATATTAATTAATAGTCATATCCATTTTTATTCTCTTCATTATTATCATATAACAATTCGAATTATAGATTCAATAGCTACGTACAATTTAAAAATTGTTTATATTTTTTTGACATTTTTTTGACTATTCTAACTATAAGAATGCTCAATATGCTTGTTTACATCTTTGTAATTTAATTGATAATACCAACATGCCACCTAATGATGCTCCTACAATTATTTTTGCTGGGCTTAACAAACTGTCATATCAATGTCAAACTTGCTTTAGTACTCATTATTGAAAAATCTTGCACTATTTAAATATTTCAGAAAATTATAATAGTAATTTTTTCATACATCCGTTTAGTATTGCCAATATAGTTTTAGTATAAACAAGATTCACAGACTACGGCAATTCACCACCATACTTTTATTTTGTGCAACTTTGCATTGCTTAATCGATTTGTTACTACTCGATCTGGTAGAGTTAGTAAATGTGCACGGTCTGTGTGTTATTCATCTACCAATAATGGCCGCCACTACATTGTATATGTAAAATCTGGGAAGACATGGTTCAAATGTGATGACAATATAATTTCCAAGTGTAAATCCAATTCAAACTTTTTCACTTCCACTACAGGTTACATGGTTTTTTATAATTCATAATTAGGTGCTAAACTATGGGAATAGTGATGATTGTGCGAACATAAACCGGTAAACTGCCGCTGAGAGTTCAAAGTTCCGCACCATTGTTTAGTTATCCTATCTTTCCTTTTTCATTATAAAAATTAATGGTTGCACAAGTTTTATTTATGATCCGGCCCATGCATGCCCCCGATTATTATTCTGCTTTTTTAGATTTGACAGACTGTTTTTTAAATGCACAGGTTTTAAATATTTAAATCTTTTAAATCCCCACTTACCATGGCGCCATCTTATTACTCCAGGCCTGTTTTACATAGGGTACAAGCTATGTTTGGATTGTAAAACTTTTTTATAAATAATATTTGTAGTTTTATGATAACTCATTTCTATTGTTTGACCTTTCTGGACTTTAGTCATGCATATTGTTATGCTAAATATTGATATTATTATCAAATTTAGTTTCATATTTGACAGCCGCTTTAATAATTTCTGGTTCTACCTTTGTATGTTATATATTTGTTTTGTGGTGGTGCTAAGTATTTGAATAGAATCTGTTCATTTACTATTGTAAATATTTCTAAAATATCACGTCATATTAAAAAAATATCCTTTAGCATTTAACGTTATATTACTTAGGGTACCTATTAACATTTAAAAATAGTACATATATATATATATATATATATATATACACATTTACGTCATTACCCCTGGTCAACAGATTTTTATCAAAGTGGTCTCTTGGGCTAATAATAAAATTTAAAATTGGTTTGGAATTATTAGTAAAAAATAATGTTTGCAATATTTAAACAATTCGCAGGCATTTTCAAATTTATTTTCATTTTCGGTGGAATAGTATCTTTTGATATTGAGACAATATAATATTCTGAAGATAATATGTTGTTGCACACATTATGAATGGTTAAGATGCTCGTTTTCGGATGCCGAGGGTGTTGTC
>JAUZND010032503.1:0-22627 GCA_034780555.1 Coelogynopora nodosa
TTAATAACTTTTAAATGCGGTCATTTTGACATATAGTACGTCTTTGTAGGTGGTGTAGTTCTCCATTTGAATCTGGCACTGGATACATTTGCATTATAAATAATTATAATTTTAACATTTTACGTCATAACTTTTGAATGAAATAATATTTTTCCATTCTGTTAAAAATTGGTTTAATAACTTTTAAATGCGGTCATTTTGACATATAGTACGTCTTTTTAAGTGGTGTAGTTCTCCATTTGAATCTGGTTTTGAATCTGGTTTTGAATCTGGTTTTGAATCTGGTTTTGAATCTGGAATAAATGTTTCATACGTTGAAAAAATATATATATTTGAAAAATTATATATTTGAAAAATTATATATTTGAAAAATTATATATTTGAAAAATATACCTATACCATGTAAACATAAATGGTAAAGCAAAAAATATTAATATGTATGAAATATTTATATAATATAAAAAATTAATTTTTAACCCTAGTCCTAGGATTATTAAGGTATTCAGTATAAATTCAAATTGACCACACCAAAAATATCACACCAGTCAATATCAAAGATAATATAATTATCTTCAATTAATATAATCAAAGTCCTATAGTATAATAATAAAATTCTCATCAAAATTATCTTAATATTGTTTATTGGTCATGTGATGAGCAATGGACTTGCATTATAGTGCCATGGGCATGGGTTCCACACACAGCACAGGTTATAACCTTTGTATGTGTGTGCGTGGAACCCACAGCACTATGCAAGTGTAACTATATATAACTATAGTATAACTAAAGTATAACTATATCTATTGACTCAACTTCTTACATTCAAGGTGGCATTATACACAAGAGCCTTAACTGACAGCAAGAAGTCTTTGAAGCAGTTGGCATTGTTGTGTGGTATACTTTTCTAGCATTTTTATTAAAGATAATTGCAGTCCAGCCAGCTGTTGAAATCCATATATCATATTCTGAAAAGCTGGTTCTGTTGCCAACTTACAAAGGAAATCTCTTCTGTTATATTTTCTCATTTCTTCAGAATTATAGAGATCCACCATGTTCTGCAGATAAATAACAGGCCACCTTCTAATTATGGACAGGACAGAGTACTGCTTGCACATTCTATCTACTGTATCTACATAAGCCTTGCTGCTGGTGTAGAAGAGCTAGATGTCACTAATCACCTATGACATTTTATTCTCTATCCAGAAATGGTTCAGGAATCTTTAACCATAAGTTTTTTGCTTTCTTGGTACACTGCTGCAGTACTCTGGTTTATTAGTTTCTTTGTTAATATATTGTAAACAATTTATTGAATATAACTTTATGTAGTCACTTTACACACTAAAATGACTACTGCCTCCTTTTGTGTCTAAGAATAGCAAAAGGTTTGACTTCTTGCTCTAGTACACCACCAATTGGTGTCAATTTCAATTTCATCAACAGTTTTGAGAAGATCAAGGAATAGTATTGAAAACATCCCCTTTACTTTTTCAGGGTCTTGCAAATTGAGTTTTTTGAGTACAGGTGATGCAATATGAAAAACAATCTTGTCTTTATTATATTATAACCTGCTCATGACACTAATTTGTGGTCTTTAATTAATAATAAACTAGAATTGTATTGAATAATGAGTTTGGTAGTTATAATTGTATTGTTATTTTGTATGAATTAAATAAACTTCAGTGTTAATATATTGTAATAAAAGTATGTCTTTACTGTAGCAGATAATGCTAACATTTATAATTTAAAATTACTATAATATTTATTAATTTGAAAATGAGTCTTCTTGGTTATTTCTATTGTCATGTCATGATTATGAAATTTCAGAAGTAGTGGAAGACCATGGTTATAATTTTTATCACTAATTTGTTATGAGTATATTAATTTATTTTCTTCACATACTTTAAAATGTATTGAAATGTTGTTGTAATGCTTCTTCACAACTAACTATAGACTTATTATTTAACTTTGAGTAGCATTTAAGGTTTGGTTCTTTTAATTTTTAGACATTTTAATTATTATCTTGGAAATTTATTACACATATAGGTGTATTGAAGTTTAACATATATGATGATTTTTGCTAACAGCTTATATTAATTAAATAAATGTGGTGTATACATATAAAAAATGTTTTTTGTAGCTGGTTTTTTTTACCCATAATAAATATCATAATACCATAATTGGTATAATATTATTTTTATGTCCATGTATGATGTATAACAAACCAAATTTTGTTAAAATATCTGCTGAAAATCAATTTGTCTAGCACAAAATTTAATTAATTCTATTAAAAATGTTGGAATATAAATGTTCAATAGGGAAAATTCTTTCCAATACCGTAATCAATAATAAACTTCAAAAAGTTTTTCTAAATGTTTTTTCCATTAAAATTGTAATTCATTATTTTTCAGATATCAGATGATGGCCTTATATATAATCTGTCTCACTTCTCTATTGCTCAACACTATGAAAAATACCTGTCTTCTGTCATGATTCCTGCTGGGTTGTGCAAAGATAGGTAAAATAAAATTTAATTGTTAATTAAATAAATAAAATATATTCTGTTAAAGTAATTTTCTATATTGCACATATTATACTTCTCTTTTGATTGATAAATTGTGTATATTAACTTTTTGAAAACCAAACTATTTGCTGATTATTATTTTTATAAAATGTGGATCTGTTTTTATTTTTATATTAAAACTGTTTATCTTTCTGATGTGTGGCTACCACATTTTGCCAAGCATGATTTTTATCAGTTAGGTTTAATTTAATGTTAATGTTTACAATTTTAATGATATTATTTACTAAACGAAAATAGAACAGTTGCCAGTTTCATATTCTTTCACAATGGAAATGGTTTGTGGATATCAAATGCTGAAAGCAAACCTAATGATTCTTTTATGAACGGCATCTACCCAGGCTTCTCTTGAAGGAGTAATTGGGATGGACTTGAGATCATATACCAATATAGATTCGACAATTGCATAAAAGAGCTGAGGTTTGGTTTTGTCGGTAGCTGACAATGTGAAGATGTAAGAGAGAGACTGCGTGGCCCCCCATGATTGTCTCCTCTGATTAGCAAAGAGAGTGTCAGGCTTCATAACATTTATCCCAAGATATTTGAAGTCGTCATTGGTGGAAATGACTTCTCCAGTCAGTAAGTTCAGTGTAGGAGTGTTATCTGTACCAATATGAAGAACTTCTGTATTCTTAGCACTTATCTTTTGAGCTACGCTTCCCTTGAAGGAGATAAGTGTCCTCATTTGAGAGATTATGACGAAAGATGTAGTCTAGTACAATTTTAAAAATGAAGGGAGCCAAAGTGTAACCCTGAAGGACACCCATGGACCTGATAAATGGCTAAGTTGGGCCGTGAAATGTTTGGACCGAGGCGGATGTGTCATTGTAGAAATTCATAATTGAAGTTATTAGTACTTGTGGCACTCCTTAGAAGCCTAAGATGTTAGCGATGGAAGATATTGAGACCGAGTCAAAGGCCTTTTTGAAGTCCACAAACACAATAGCGACAGAACGCTTTTGAACACTGCAAGATTTGATGATTGAGCGGAGAGCAACAATCTGTTCTGTGAAAGATCGACCAAGGCGAAAACCATTGATTATGTGACAGGAGAGGATTTTTTTAGAGCTTGGCAAGAGTAAACATAAAAGAAATGCCAACCATCTTCGGAATAGAGATGATGGAGGCTGTTCTCCAGATGTCAGGTAATTGTGCATTATGGTCACCACCGAGAGGAGTTTTATTATGTTTTAGTAGGATTGAGTATGTTATTGAATTTGCTGGACAGGATGAGGTACGTGGAATGTAAATGTTGTGTATGATGGTTGATTGATCTTCGGTAGGTAAAATGACGTTGGGTATAATGGGTGTGACTTAGAGTGGGATTCTTAGAAGAGTTTTGTCCTTAATTTGTTGTGCATCCAACATTTTTCAATAAAAGGAAAAAACTTGAACAACATATGGTTTGTATATGAGTATTTATAGAGTTTTTAATATTATAACATATTATTTTTTTGTGATTTATATGTATGTATTCTAATCATTTGAAATAAATATCTAATACTGTAGGCTAATTCATAAAGGATGACTAAATATCCCGGAAAAGTTTCAAAATTTAGTTTTTTTCCATCTTTATGGACCCGATTAATGCATAAAAGTTCCCCCTTAACCACACTCTGGTCAGAATTGAGAAGTTGGCTATTGACATCTCGACCGACCTGGCTAACTCGGAGGGTGTGGCCACCCTGTGTGTTCTCAAAAGCGGCTTCAAATTCTACACAGGACTCACCACCGCCATTGAGCGCATCAATCGGATGACAACAGTGGCCACCCCCATGTCCATCGAGTTTGTGCGTGTAAAACACACAAGTGTAAGCAACAAAGAGCAGCTGCATGATAAAATGATCACCGTTAACCTTGGCTAAGGTTAAACATATGTAAAATGCTGGATGGACGTTTGATAATGTTTTGGCGGTTTTGGCCTGTGCAAAAAATAGCTATTACGCAATAACGAAGTCGTATGTAACTAATATATACACTATTAAACGTTTTTTTGTTCTAATGAATTTCTTGTATAGGTTAGCATCGACATATCTTGTAGTAAATCTAAGATTGTATTAATTCTGTTAATAATATAACGAAGTGTTACATAATATGTTCAAATATACGCACAGAGAAGTTATTGAAGGCAATGATGTAATAATGTTGTGTTTACACTATTTCTTTTTATAAATGTTTGCATAGCACATTTCATCAAATGTTATGCTCGTGCCTTTATATCCAATGTATACTGCATAATGCCTCCAATGCACCTCCATATAAGTAGACGTTATATAGGTTATAGCATTATATACGTTTTCAAGTAACCCGCTAGTTGCTAAGTTATCTGTGTTTTTATGGAGTTACTGCGCGGTTTATTAAAGTCTACCGCCGTTATTGTTAATTAATATCATTTTGTAAACAAATTCTGTTAACTGTATTTAGACGCGCGCACATCTAGGACTTTTATGTGTCAGTTGTGCCTGTTGCAGTCTATATTATAGCCTATTGGAAAGTGTTGACGCATGAAAAGGAGTTTTCCCAATTAATCAAAAATATCAATGTAACAGGTAAAAGTAATTTATAATATCTCATTGAATGTTATTTTTAACTTTTCCTGAAATAATCAATATAAAGGAAAGTAATAAAAAAATTAGCATACCAATCTCCTGAGACTTTTAAGGTAGCCTACAGCTAACATGTGTGTGTTTTTCAAAGAATGCATATATTATTTGTACCATCGTCATCTAAAGTTTCAAATTTAACTTGAATTATCTACTCTATCTATAGAAACCTTTTTATTTTCGAAGAGTGTTTAACTAGTTTTCAATATAGTTTTGGTTTTTGTTTAACAATTCCCGTTCATTTTTTATATATTTGTTATTGCTAAAATGTAGAAAGTTAATTTGATGAAATAGGCGTTAAATAATATTGATTAGTAGGCCCTACACTAAACATTGGCAGATTGACTGGATATTGAAATGTTATTTCACCTTTATGTCAATTATGTTTCTTATTTATGACTATAGATTACATTAATAACTTATTATACTAATTTTTACAGCATCATTGAAACATATTGTTTTGTTTAAAATGTATCATTACTTAACTTTACAATTTACTGTCCACAAAGATTTGCCAAACCTCCACAATATATTTTATTATTTTAAATCAATGGATTTATTTCGTTATTTTCCCTTGTTATCAGGTTGATGATGCCAACGATGGTATCAAGGTGATCGGAATGGACAATTTAGTAAATATTGCTGGAAAAGTGAGTATTTGTATCAACAACAATCTGTTCTTCTCTATATGCTAGGATAACATGCATCTGGAAATTGAATGCAGTAAATGACCTTCCGCTATTTAAAATAATGTTAAGTAGGTATTCTATAAAACGAAGTCCGAGTCGACAGATCATATTTAAAAAAATAATTAGACAGTAATGAAAACCTATCTCTGTAAC
Source organism: Coelogynopora nodosa (assembly GCA_034780555.1). Classification (NCBI taxonomy): domain Eukaryota; kingdom Metazoa; phylum Platyhelminthes; order Proseriata; family Coelogynoporidae; genus Coelogynopora; species Coelogynopora nodosa. The sequence goes on from JAUZND010032503.1 coordinate 6,024, forward strand.
TATAAGCTTACTATGATCTATGTTGTAAAATTTGATATCAATGGGAATATACAAATTTTTCCTACACAGGATATAAAATAATTAATATTTTCTTTCTATGTTTCAATTTTAACTATCGTAAAACCAAACTGTTAGACATTTTTTAACAAAGAAAACGATTCAAACATGATTTATATAATATATGAATGATTTCTAGCATTTTCGTCTATTGCGTTCACCAAAACTTTATAAATAGCCCAATATATGTGGTTTTTGTCGGGACCATTAGAGGTCATCGTTAGGTCGATAAAAAATATTATATTTTTACATATTTTAATCTCGTAATAACATTGGATCACTACCACAGTCTAGTATATAGTATAATAATACGCAGCTAACATGTAGCGTTGTCTGGTATGCTGTTGTTGTAATGTCCATAGAATCCAGATCTTCAGGAGATGTTCGTTGTGTGACTACTTCAAAATGAAAATATAGTTAATCATTTTACAAAAACGTTTTTAAACAACCATTATTAAAGGTATATTATTTTCATAATTATTATTTTATTATACACGTTATATTATGCAGTTGTAGCATCTAGGTCTGTCCTGGACCTTCAGGAGATAGTCTTCTAGTCACTGTTCATGGAATAAGAGAGTTAAACAATCCTAATAAAGTATACACCATCCATTATCAGTTGCCCAGCATATTTACATTTTGAATTGGTTTACATACTTTTCATATTGCCGCTGCAGCATCTGGGTTACTCTAGACCTTCACGAGAAAGGTCCCTGACTATCCGTATGGTGACGGTAGGAGCTTTTTAAAAAGCTAAACAGACTTCGAAGGCATTCCCAATTATCATAAAAGCTACAAGAAGACAAATATATGCTATTGCTTATTTTTGAGTGCATACTAATGAAATAGTCCTACAAGGAGTATTCTCTAACGTCCTGGAGGACCTGGATGCTGATCTCAGGACATTATGAAAGATTCCTCGGTCTTAAAATTGATAATCCAGAGTGTAGCTTTATTGTTGGATGTTGAAAATATAAGTTATAATCATTGATATTGCACTATTTCAAAATAGTCCTCCAAGGAGTAATCCCTGACGTCCTGGAGATTCCAGGGACCCCAAAAGTGATGTAAAGCATATGGCACCCTGTATCTACTATTGGCAACCTTGAATCTGCCTTTTATTCATTTGAAATATTTACTGTACATTTTTTATTAAAATTCTAAACTTTGGTCTCAATGATGATTTAGGAAGTGCCAGGAAGGCCCCTGGAGGACCCGAAGGAGACGTATGACAACAAAAAATTGACTCATCCAGCTAGCTTTGCAACAAAGTTTAGCTTGTGTTAGGGGGTTTCAATTAATTTAGTTGAGATTTTAGGGATCCACGAGAGTGAATACAAAATGTGGCTATTTCCCCCCCCCCATTGGCCGTTCTACTGTTGAATAAGTTTTCATGGTTTCTTTCAGGATCTTCTGATTGTGGAAGGCCTTATTGACACGGGAACGTCAATTCTGAGATTGATCGATCACGTGAAACAATTCAAACCAAAATCGGTCCAAGTTGTCAGGTAGGATTTTTGACAAGCCAAATCAATCCCCATTAAAGTATTGGCTTCTTATCTGCCTCTCATTTCATAATAGTATTCTCTATATAATAACAATAGTAATAATATATACCCTCTCCTCCATAAAAAATACTTATATCCACCCAGCATATTATTGTTCCACGACATTGTCAAAGTGTACCCAACAGAGTTGCTGCTATAGTCAAGGAAAGTTTTGTTTCGAGAATTTGAGAAAAATCAATATTTTATTTAAAATCACATTTTAAATTTTATTAGTCAATTTTAGAATTGATTATTAAAATACAAAATATATAATAGTTATACTTTTTTTTATTGTTATAGTGGGTCACATAAAAAATCTAGTATAAATTCCTTTTTTATATTGGGCCATTAATTAAAAAAAAGTTATCGGTCAGTTTGGCATCAGCTATTTCATTTTCCAAAAAGTTTCTTATTAGCACTATAAACGTTCACGAATTAATGATATGTGTTGACCCTCTCTTTTTATATTTAATTCAGAGTTATTTATTTGACTGAAAATGCGTAACAACAGCGTCATCGTATTCGAGCTTTATTATCCTTATAATTTTTTTTAATGATTCACACATTTATAACATAGTACAACTTCGATACAATCGATAGATTATATGTAAAATTATGTTTACAATCTAACTGACGGTGTTGAAAAGAACTTTTGAATACTGGCTAGGCCACATACGTAATGGAGGAAAACTTTCACGCAGTGAGCGACACGCACATCATCTACTAAAATGTTGAAAGAATTTCCTGAGTTCACTTTTCACTAACATACTTTGAACATACACCATCACGCCCAATTGAAGGCTAAAATTTCCTTTTCTTTGTCTTCTTGTGTTTATTTTGTCTTGTAACTTTTGCATAGATTTACTTCTCTATAATTATAAAGTTGAATTAAAATTGAGTTCTATTGACAAATTGAAGAAGCCTGTTTTTCGTCAGCCTTTTTTGTTTCTAAATATTTATTCTATGAATTTGATGGTATAGACCATTTTAAAATGAAAATGCTGTATATATGCGTAACAATCGCGGAATTAAATATTACAATTATTTATAGAAACTAATGTATAATTTTCTCTCACATTTTAAGTCATAGATATTTTTTCGTTTTTACTTCGACACATAATATGTTTATCCATATTTCAGTTTATTTATCAAAAGAAAACCTGAAGAAACGTGTTATAGACCCAAATGTAAGTTTAAATAGGTTTCAATTAATTATCTTTATTTATTTTATTTACCATACACATGCATGGCCTTTTCAGGCAATATCGCATGACACAAGCAATGTACAAGTTAGGTCCAAGTACATAACAAGCAAATTTTCATAAAAAGGTTGGACAAAGGATAAGTAGCAGAGGAAAAGTAAGTAGTAGCGAGACAATTAAAGGACTTTTACAGCAAGGACTCTTTAACTGTACCATATTAGAGAACTCTAAAAAAAGTTAGTTCTCATCTTTTTTCGACATTCTTATCTGACTTAACCTTTATTTTTATATATTTTGTTATTGCCAAACCTGAATTTTTTACTCTGGTTTAGAACGTTCCACAAGCATAGCTTAACATCTGCTCATGTTCTAATATTTTTCTGCTGTGTACAAGTAATGTTGGAATTGTTTTTTTGTTTTTTTTAATCTGCTTGCTTTATTGGGTGTTTGGATTAATATACAAATTCTTTATATTATACAATATTACTTTTGCACTTTATATTTCAATTAATGATTTAAATTTTTAATTAACCCATTTATTGCTATTGACTCTATTGTGTGACTAAAAAATAACTCGAAACAACATCACATAAAATATGTTATGTACAATATTAACTGAAACATTTTATTTTGAAAATAGGTAAAATACAATGGTTTTCGTTCATTGTTGTAAACATATTGATTCCTGATATATTCCAGTGGCCAAAGTCCCGGTTGACATGATGTAGAATATGATTATTATTATTACAAATACTGCATCGACAACACTTTATGTAACCAGATATATTGTTGTATGTTATTTAACACTGTCTTGGAAGTGATAATAAACTTCAATATCTGTAAGTGATACTTAGCCGTAGCTGACAACAATAATTGTGAGTTGGTTTATTGAGTGACCATCTAAATTTCTGTACTATCTCTCCATAAAAGACTCCATTTTAATTTATAGAACATTAGTTATATAATTCTGAATGTTTTAGATTTTCAAATTGGGTAGGCCCAATATTTTGAATTATAATTTATTATTTAATTTATCTGTTACATTATTGCCATAAGGTATTTTTTTCTTTCTGTAGACATCGGCTTTGAAATTCCAAATTGCTTCATCGTCGGATTTGGAGTGGATTACAACGATCACTTCAGGGATTTAAATGTGAGGTTAACAAACTACTTTTCATAGTATTAATATAAATATTTATAATAATTGCTACATTTGTATACGATATGGCAAGTGTTTTGTTTGATACTTATATTAAATATGGGTGAAAATTCGCTTTTTTTCTTTGACGTCATGTTACTCAAATAATTTCCAACTTATCATGTTAAATTCATGCTATATAAAAGTGTCGATCATTATACTAAATTTCATGAAGCATATTAGTTTTTGCGGCAATGGCTATGTCATTATTTAATTTATTCATTATTATTTATTCATTATTATTTTTTCATAATATTACATGAAAACACTTTCATGTCCCGAATTCAATGAAAGTGTATTTCTGATATATTCCCATATTATGGATAAGATTTTATATTTAATCTAATATTTTCTCATACTTGCGACGTCATCACTTTAAAAACCAACATCTCTTCACTCATTTTAATAATATTTATAAATTTAGCAAATATATTTATTTAAAATTAAGCAATTAAATAATACTTGTTATTACCTAAATAAAATCAAAAAGAAAAAAGTCTATTTTCCTTTATATAAATAATAACTTTGTGTCAAATGTATCTAGAATGTACATATACAATTTCACGTAATTCGCGATTGAATGCTTCTTGCAATAAATCATATAGAACAGTAGTGTGTTTTACACCCCGTGGATGTTTACCTTGGGAGTTCTACTGCTCATAGTATGTGCATTTTATTACGCATAAGTAAGTATGCCGCGTATACATCCGAAAAAAGAACATCATAATATTGTATTTTCAAGAATATTTACAAAATTTGCGTCTCTAGTGTAGGTGTGGCATCTTCGTGAAAAAAATATGGTTATATATTAACTAGGAAGAAATCAATGAGATCTAACGATCGGATAATTACCTACTTCTCGTTGCTGTCGACTCGGAAACGAGAGAAAACAAAATTATACAATGTATCGGTCGGCCTATATGCCTATATTCTTTCTTTGTTATTGAATAAGAAATTTGCCTTTCCATTTCTTGTTGGAAAAAGTTGCAGAAAAACTTCAACAACAACTCTTTTTTACAATATTAATCGTGACTGTGCAGTTTATTATACAGTATACTAATTGTTGTCATTATATTCATTTAAAATAAGTAAACTATTTTTTAAATATTCTTAAATATGTGGCCCTTTGTTCATTTTCATGCTTGCGAGATGGCACCCTATTTCCATCCTTTGAAATTACTCCTACAGTGTAAATGACCTTATTATGAAGATACAGACGTCTGTAAAATAATGCAATAACCAAGATTTTTGACTGATGTTGCATGTTTCGGTATTTTATTTTGAAGTTTATTAGACTTTTGTTCCAATTCACAATTGTCAGACCTGCTCACATCTACGGTTTAGTGAATTAAAACTACGGACAACTAAATGTTTAGAAAAATTTAATAATTTTCAATATCATTTTATACAATACTTTTTACATACTATAGTCAATTTCAAAAAGCTACGGCAGTTCATTATACAAAATACGGGTGAATGTTTATTCGTTATCGTTTTTGGTTTGTTTTTAGATATAATATTTTTTAATATTAATTGTATAAAAATAATAACAAGATTTATTGCAGAAAGGCAAATTCATGTTAATGTAACAAATACAATTATGTATGGTCGGAATAAATAACACATAATAACAAACATTAAAAAAACAGATAAATCTGCAGAACTATGTATTTTTCACTAAAAACATGATCGTGAAGGGAGTATGGCGGACCATAGGGTTCGTTTTGGAAATCTCTAAGATTTACAATTTAAACGAGGTATACCTTGCAGACCTCGACGTCTGCAAGGTTTACTTGGCAAATCTCTAAGAATTACATTTTAAACGAGATTTCCACACTGAACCCTCTGGTCTACCAATATCTGAAGATTCTGATTTAAGAAAAATATATCATGCAATTTAAGACTGTGTTTGTTTGTAATGCATAATTTAAATCTATGCCCATGAGTATCCATAGTTATGCGGATCAATATGCCACATTTGACTTGGAGCAGATTTGTTTGGTGAAAAGACGCACTTTTTGGGTAATAGATTTATTCGTCAATGATAACAGAAAACATTTATCAAATGCCAAGTTATAGACTAATCAATAGAAAAACACTATTAACTAAATTTAAGTGTCTGAATTATTTATAGAAAAGTAAAAAGTTGTGACATATTCGTAAAGTTTAATTTTGCTATCAGTTTCAAGGCACGATGTAATATCTTTCATATAACAAATAACTGTGGCCCGATAACTGATTATACGTTAGAGACGCCTCTAATAATTTGATTGGTTAAATATTGTATTCAATATTAATAATGATTTGGATCATTTGCTTTCAACTGATGTAATTGGACTTCTCAATTTGAGAAGACTTTCAATCAACTTAAAAGCTTCATATTCGATATCATAAGCCTTGATCTTAATTATTAATTTGTAATGACTGACTGTGTCAAAGGCTTTCTCATAGCCAATGTAGTTATCGTTGGGATGGAGTTAATTTTTTGGTAGCATTGGTACTTAATTTAAAAAGGCCCATAAATGTTTATTTTAAAACTGTTTTATGACTTTAGAACTAGTAAATATTTAAAAAACAAAACCAAAACGTGTAAACTGAACCGCATTATTCAGATCTTCAAGTAATTACTAATGTAGATCACAAATTGCAACACTTCTCCAATTACCAAAAATCTCATTCACAAACGTTGGACTGTCTACCTTTATAACCATCTGAAAAACAAGGTGAGGTCGTAACAAAGCTAGGTAAAATCTACGCGAAAAAATTTGGGTAAACCAAAACATGACTAATCGATCGCCATGGAACATTTTCAATGTGATATCTGATAAACCAACCTCCAAAGATGTGGTATAAATCACTTACTGACAAACTTTCCCTCAACAATCCACACACTAACTAGGAGTCACCATCCAACGAGAAGCTTTTCACAATCTGGATAAAATAAAATCCCCTGAGCCTAACAGTATTTTTCCGAAGTTCCTGCGAATAGATACTGATTTTATCTCCTATCCTTTTTCTCACATACAATATTGTGTTAATTCATCGACGTATTTCCACGTTTTGGAAATCCTCTTTTGTTCTTCCATTCCCTAAAAGGCGCAATATATCCATGTAGATTATCTAAGCCCTATTTCACTTCTGTATATCTGTTCGATAATATTAAAAAAAAATTGTGCTCTAAGACTAGTAAACTAACAATATGTTTACGATTTCACTAGCAATGTGATCCATGTTCACGATTACTTTCTTAATATTTGGACGATCCCTTTAATGTAGCGAAACATTTGACTTCTTCAAAGCATTCGACTTGGTTCCTCATGGCAAGCTGATCACATCGCTGCTCTCCACTAACTTTCCAAAAGGATTAATTCTACTAATTAACAACTACTATATCTTCTAATAAAGTATCCAAATACATAAGTAACCAAGTGATTGTGCATTCAGGAGTCCCCCAAGGTTTTGTCCTCCCACCATTTATATTTTTTGTATACATAAGTCACTTAAAGACATAGTTTCAACACTGCTTACAGACAACATCAAAATCCTAGGTATCTCTTTCAGCTGTAACAAAAATGGAATTTGTATTCTTTACGACGCCTTAAAAACATGATCTATATGTTAAATCTTAATTTAGCTTTGTTTCTCAAATGTCCTCATTATTATTGAATATGCTGACTATGCTGAATATGTTGAACAAAAAACGCCTTTATGATACGATTTCAAAAGAAAGCTTTGAGGATAATTTTCTTTCCAAAACAGGCAAAGAAACTCTTTCCTTCAGTTTTTAAACCCTCATCACCCGCTACATAATTTGACACAATACATCCTGCCAAATCAAATAAATGTTCCCAATATTTTTCTCGATCTTCATATAAAAATTCTCCAATATAAAGATAAAAATTCCAAAAACTATCGTCATTATTAACCAATAATATACCTACTATTTTTACTTACAGTATCTCAAATTGTATGTGTCTACCTTTTGTATTACTTAATTGCCTATATGCTTGACAGTGACTATATAAAATATTATATTATCATTTCCGTACATTTATATATATAATATACATTATTACTATATTATTATTTTATGGCCTTCTCTTAAGTGCCAAACGCTCTGAACCTAAAAACTAACACTACCTTAACTAACATTAACAATATATAATTATATTCTATTTAAACGTATTGATTGCTTTCATTCCAAATGTGAAGGTTAAAATGTTTGCAACTTATGCAAGTAGCTTTGGTTACCATTACAATTTTTTTTAATTGTCTTCATTTTTAGCACGTGTGCGTTGTCAGTGAGGCTGGGACAAAGAAGTTTGCAACAAGACCCTCACCATAGACCCTCTTTATCTCATTATACCCATCCGAGTGCAGGCTATCCGTGCATGGTTCTATTAAAAAATATTTATTTATTTTCTATTTTACCCGTTTCACCATTTAGTTAGTTAAATTATCACTATATTTTATATTATGCATATTATTCACTATTCATTAATAGCTTTTTGGAATTATTTCGATAAATTCCCGACTTTTAAACTTATTTTATGCCTGTCGTTTCGATATTTTTCTGTTTTACACTTGATATATACATGTTTACATAATCTATCCTTCAATTTACTATTGAATTCACATTCTAAGTCGTTGTTTGTGATTTATGCTTCACGATTTTCTAAAAAAATCTCATTTACATTATTTATGACGATATTCCCTGTTCCGCCCTTATAATGAAGTATTAATATAATGAGAAGCAATTTTAGTTTTCGATGTCTTTCTTTTCTTCTCTGAAAGTAATACCGTGTTTTTATAACAAAGAATGCTAATCACGTTTTAAAAGTACGAATAATTCTCCAAAATTTGTAATGTTCTTCTAAAGTAATACATGAACAATTATATTGAATTGCTCAGGTTAATCTGTGTACTGAAATGTCATAGTTACGTTATGGACTGAAATCTTCACTCTTTGAACATCACCTCATATAACTGATTTGTTGCGTAATGGTCTCTACTTTTACATAACATTATTATTTGAATAATACACAGATTCACTGCTTGAAGCAGCTGTACGAGGTTGATATAATAATTTTTATTTAAAGAGATATCTCTACCCAATTCACAGAATTAAAATATTAGTCTCAAGGGTGTGTACAACGTAACACACTCAGTTCAGAAAAAAAGTATGCTCTAATTCCTGAATTTTTGCTAGTATAAATAAATAATTGTAAGATTTCTTTTTAAGATACTTGATGGTTTTTTGCTATGTTTTTGTGAATCGGGTATTGCGCTCTTATTAACAAAATCTTATATAGTATTAGTTTTATTGGGAAGGCTGAATAACATCGAATCGGAATAACATCGACAAGGAAATAAAAAACAGGAAATCGGAATAATATCAAATCTTAATAAAATCGTATCGGAATAGCATCGAAAAAAATATATTACTAGATACAGTGACCAATCAGTTACATATATGTTGACTGCGTAAAAGCCAATAAAATTCGTTTCGATGTTATTCCGATTCGATGCTATTCCAGTCAATGAATTCTATGTTATTCCTGTTCAATGCTATTCTGATTCGATGTTATTTAGTCGTCCCGTTTTATTTTGCAACTCTATTATTTGTTTTATTTTTTCGCCAACAAGTTTGTGCATATCGTCTGCTATAGAAATAGTGTCGACATAGGTTAGTTAATTCTTTGTCCACCACCCTCTTTGTGATACAGATCTTTGTTGAAACCTACATTGTTATTGTGATATAAATGCACGCAATTTATTTTATGACTATATATTTGAAGTTATGTTATGTTGTTTAATTAGAAGTATTCTTTTTAAGCAAAAGTTTTATGCTTAAAAAGCTTGGGTAGGTGTAGACCGCGAGATTAAAATGTAGTGTTTTTTTAATTGTTCGGCGTGCACATTGAATGGGTTTAATTGACCAATGTACGAGTTAAATATTTTAATGTAAACGATTTGTCCGATTAAATTTGCCAAGTTTAATTTGTTTGGTCAGTTTTATATTTTGATTAAATTTATCATTTAAATTTACCCGTAAAAATAGCATGCATTTTTAATATATATATAATTGTTAAACACCATAATCGTTTTATTTGTCAAAGTTTTGTATTATGTATTTGACCTGCCCGGAATATATGAATATAAAATAATTGCTTAATATACCGTAGCCGGCTACCTAGATATGTAATGATTTGTAATGAGAATTACACACGGAAAAATAAATGATATCATAGCCTGTCTATCCATTTATTGTAAAATACGTGTACATAGAACCATCAGCATATGTAGGGTACATAAAATTAATAATTGATTTCTTCTATAGAAATGATTTAATTATGTTTCTATGAATATTTATTTATCGAATTGCTATTTTACAAAAAATCATCAACCTGAGCTCAAAAAACTAATAAAAAGTCTATACATTATTAATCAACTTACTACTTCATTTAATATGAGATTTAAAATAAAACACGATTTATTGGTTATTAAAAAATAATCAATTTAAAGTTGTGTTATATAAGAAAATGCGATGAATTAATATGCCTTTTCTATATAAGAAAGAATTTGATTGATCACATTTAGAATATTTAATATCCAGAAATGAAATATTTTTGAACGTTATAATTTTGTAGGTTTAGTTATAGGAGATCTTGCCCTGAATGTTGTTCACATATCTGACAATTTAAGTGTTTATTCATTTTAAAAGGTATCTTGAAATCCTCGAATGTGCACAGAATATATTTTTAATGAATGTACCATGTTAACAATGCCACATTATTTGGAGGTGACAGACTGTCTACATTTAATTTCGAAAACTTAAACAATTGCTTCACTTTGGTGAAATATGTATTCCTTAAAATTTATTACTATTATTGTACTATATATGATACTTATAAATATTCCAACTAAAAATTACTGCAACGACTAGCTGATTAATATCTCTAACGTGGATATATAACTTACACGAACAAAAATTTAACGTTTTGATGTAAGACAGAACCATATATGTTTTGATGTAACACATCAACAATATATGTTTTTAGTTATATACTAGAATTCTTTTGTAAGCTATTAGACTAACATGCAGAAGTTTGGTTCACAAAGACCGACATTAACCTATAAACCCCAGATTGATGAAGTTTTTGTCAGATATACCCCTTACAGTATTTAAAGTTATTGCCATTTATACTAATATTTATATTTCAATTCAATATTTTATAAAACTATCATGTAATTTTTTACCTATAACTTTTTATTTATAATATATTCAAAATATTATAATTAATCAGGCCACACCGTATCGTTCTGTAAATGTTATTTAGCATTACTTTAGCGCAAATATCATATATACAAGATTAAATGTTGTCCTAAGCTTTGTCATCCAATAAAAAAGATTTAATATTCATAAACAATTTTTTATTAACATACCTAAATATTCTAATACAGGAAATATGGGAAGGAGAGGAGTGCTGGGAAAAGTATGACAAGCTAAAAACAACATATATTATGGGGGATGTGACAGGGGTAGGGGGTGGATCGTATCAAATTGGTACAGTATTAGAAGGTATTTATTCATTCTTTGGGTGATTCAATATCTTCGACGGAATCGAGCTGGCTTGGCTTGAGGTCCCAGCTCTTGGACATAGCGGTAACTCCACAGTCGATTACCTTGATTCTCTTCTTGGGTACCGCGGTGTCGTAGTCGGTTGGGACTTCGCCGATGGTTCGGATAACATCCTAGAGTGGAGAGATGTGGAGGGCTAAAGTTTTAAGGAAATGGTACACGTGCACTTATATATAGTTATAGGCAAATGGTGTAGTGACTGACAAATTATAACACTATATCAGTGAAATAATAATTGTATGAAAATATAGTATTATGGAAGGAAGAATTATCGAATATGAAACGGGATAAATTACTTATCAAAGGATTAAAAATATTATAGAAGTGTTTGTACGATGCTTTTTAAAATTAAGATGAACAAATTGATGAAAAAATAGGCACTAAAACGTTGGCTAAGATCAGAAACAGATGCGAACGAATGCCAGTTTAAAATGATGCGAAGAGCAAATTAGTAGAGAATGGTCGTAAACAGATGTATAAGAATGAAAAGAAAATGAGGGGATAACATTAAAAATTTCGATAAAAATGTAACAGAACAGGATTCGAGAAATAGAGTTAATAAAATATAACATGTACCTTTAACTTGAGAATAAATCAATTTTTTATATAGTTTAATAATTATATGAAATTAAATTGGTTATCATCTCTATCATTACAATTAAAAGTACATACAATTCTATCCAACAATAGAAAATTTATTAAATCTCAAGTTAAAATATAAAATGAACTCGCGAAACATAGACTATCTACAGTTTGATGTACAGTTATAGTTAGGCCTATATGTATGTATATATTATAATTAAATACATGACTCTTGCAAATGAATAGAGACTCAAAGATATTAAATTTAATTGTATAAATGTTAATTAAATCTATGATTAAATAAACTCATCCTTGCTTATTTCTGTTTAATCTATTTAATTTGTAACAAAATTAATGCAGCTAATATTATTGCTTGATCACTTCGTTCTTGTTTTTTTAATTTGATATAGGTAAGCTACAAATAAAATTAGTTTTATAACGGATACAGTGATTGGCTATATAGTATCTACGGGACAGATAAATAAGGCAATGTTTTCAATCAAATTTGTACGAAGTATGACAGAACTCTCACTGTCCTTACCATTCCTCGGATGATCTTGCCAAAGACAACATGCTTCCTGTCCAACCAACGAGCCTTGCTGAGTAGGACGAAGAACTGAGATCCATTGCTGTCGGCACCATGGTTAGCCATGGACACCCAGCCAGGACCTCGATGACTCAGAAGGAAACCCTCGTCATTGAACTTGTTGCCATAGATGCTTGCTCCTGAAACCCCGAGTAAGAATATGTAAGGCATATATCGTATGTGTATGTGCGCTTCAAGAGTATATTACTGCGAATACCATATTAAGTGAGAATTACATAGATCCGTCTACAATACAACGTATATTACCATAATAGTACATTATGTAGTACATTATAGTACAAAGGTAATAAATACTAATAAACATTAAGAAAATATTATTAGCACGATTTAATTTTTTTAATATTTATTATATTTTACCAAATTATTTTTGGTTTTATAATAAAAGTATATTTAATATTTGTTAATGAATTATACAGTATTTCCTTTTAGTAATTTAGCTATCAACTAAAAACTTTCAAATTTCTAGAAGAATATATACTTTTGACCGTGTATTTAATCCTCTTATATATTTAGTCATGTTTAGTTTAATTAAGCATACCTCCGGTGCCGTCTCCTTTCGTGACGTCTCCCATTTGGAGAACGAAATCAGGAACTACTCGATGAATGAAGCTGCCCTTGTAGTGAAGTTTAGCCTAAAAAGAAAAATAAACCACTCAACTTATTAAAAATTACATATTAGAATCGATATAAATTTAGAAAAATGGGATGTTAAAGACTCTTTACATTTTTTAATTGACTATATGTACATATATGGTGTCTATAAAAACATTCGTAGAAAAATAAAACTATATGGAAATATAATTAAAATTGTACTGGAACTATACACATTGAAGGTAATCAGGGATAAAACTAGATATGTCATTAATTCAAGCAGAAATGTTTACTAAAAAAAATAATAAAAAAATCTGAAATTAGATAGAAACACTGGCTTTACCTATAATTTTATCCACAAAATGTTATGAGAGAGTTTTTACTTTTAGCATAATATAAAAGTTAACCATAATTTATTAAGTCGATTTTAAAATGTTACAATTTATTAATAAAAAGATTTTGTCTCAATTTAACGACCACTTTCGTACAGATAACACAAATCTATTTCATTAAAGGTTGACAGTGACAGCTTTCAAGCCCTACATACAGCAGGCGGTATGAATCGCAGTTGTTAATATTTATGACTATTTTATGCATCAAAGACTGCAATATTAACTTACGGTCTTGGTCTTGTGGCCTTTAGTGATAGAAGCAAAATTGAGCACAGTCATGGGGACAGTTTCTCCGAAAAGCGCAACGGTAAACCTGCAAATGAAAGCAGCTAATATAGGCTATATTTTGCAAAGGTAAATAATGTCTATATATTTAAAACAATCAGGTCACAACTTTATTTCATGAGTTATTCATAAGATAACCGATATAGTAAATTTACTATTAATAATTATGGACAAATACAAATTAATTTAACATTGAAATAAGAATAACTAAATAGGAAAATTTAAAAAAATAATAGCCTACTTATATAAATTGTGATGCAAGCAAAAATTACCTATCCAAAATTAATAAACACATATTTAATAAGTGGTTGTATTTAAAAATACCAAATATGTTAAGTTACTTATTTGCATCAACATTTTCATAAAATAATAATAAATTGATAATATAATTTTTTTAAATAATTCAATACTTACTTTCCCACATAGTCTTCACCAGGTCCATCCAAACCTTTGACCTCTACCTCGAACCAGGCCTCATGAGTAACGGTGAAGTTACCGCAGTTGATTGAACCAATCAGAAGTGAGCAAATTGTCAACAGAAATATAACTGCCATATTTGTTGTAAGCTGTTAATAAATAAGATTAAAATTATTAATTTAATATATATATATTTAAATTACAAACAGTTATTTAAAATAGAATATAAATAAAATAACAGGATTTAAAAAGTGCTTTGAATTTTATTATGCAATACTATTACTAAAAATTTTAAATAATTTCAATTAAATAAATAATATTTTGAAATGAAAAATGCCGATTTAACTATATCGAGTGAGATAAAAAGCTTTCAACAATAAAGACACGCGAAAAATAAAAATTAAATAAAAATAAAACAAAATTAATTAAATGATTGGTATGAATTTAAATCCATAATTATATTTACACCGTTGCTACTTGTCTTAATATTATTTTGTCTTATAAACAAGTGATAAAAAATATGTACTAGTGGTTTCTGAATTTATTGATCCGGATTAGAAATAAGAAATAAAGTTAGTTATATTTAAAACATTCTGAAAGCATAAGAATTGTGTACTCATTTATTAAAATTACGTTTTAACAAATGACAGAAACATGAACTACGTTATTTTCATTTGTTAAATCAAAAATTGAAATACTTGTTCAGCCATCTAACTACATTAAAAACAGTAATTATTTGTTGTAAAGAAATAATTATTAAATTATATATCATTGTACTATTTATAACAATCTTTTAAAAATTAATGAACAATAAATTATAATTTTTAATATTTTATAATACCGCTATCTTTGTCAATTAGTGTCAAGCGATATAAATATATTTATAACTGTATTATGTATATAAAATATATAAATAATTGTATATAACATGAAGTATCTTACCAAAACAAGAATCTTCTCTGAAACTGTAATCACCGCAAACTGCGACCTGTATATCGGAACTAGCTAGGGAAGAAGTGCCTCCTCTGCTCAAAGAACAATCCTAAATAGGTCCAGTTCTCCTCGACATGAGCACGCCACGAGACAATTGTTGCCACATCGTCATTGGGACCTCACACGCCACGTATAACCCGAGATCACTTGAACCAGCGCAGCGTTGCCATACGGTTAGTAAGACACCCTGGCAGACCTTCACCAATCACGGCAGCATGCATGCGGTCGAGTCAAGTAGAGCCTCTTCACTCTGGAAACCATGTGTTCATATTTGAAACCTAGGAGTCAAAAAACGTTTATGGAAATTACAAATACATTGTACATATAGTATACTCTCCCTTACTTTTGGAAGTGTTGATTTGTAACTATTTTGATTATTATATACTTACAATAGATGTCAATTGGTTCTGTTGACGTACATGCGGATTTAGTATGATCAATTTGGTTTTAAAAGAAAACTACTGCATGTAGATGCCGTACGTGGCATAATTAATATTGTGTTATTAATATTACACTCTAATACTTATAAGTGACATACTTAGTCACCAATAAAGAATGAAATTTAGGTCAACGTTAAAATGAATGATATAATTATATAAAATGTATAATATGAATGTATACAGTTCAAATATTAATACAAAAAGAAGTGTATTCTGTTAAGATAACCATTTTGTTTTAGTTAAGCAATATAAACACATCTAAAGGATCGCAACAATGCTACATTTTAGTTATTCATGTTACAAAAAATAACTATCATTTTAAAGTTTAAACGTTCGAAACAGATAGACAACTGAGCGTATAAGCAGTACACGATTTTGAGAAAATAGTTTAATGTTTTTAATCAACATAAAATGTTAAACATGTCAGCCGCGTATCTGTAAATTTTAAGGGAACGGGAGTCCAATATTATTTTGAAAAGATCTTACATATACTACCTTGTAAATATAGTTTGAAATAATTAATATATAGGTTTTCCCAGACAAATATCCACATAGTCAGTTCATAAGTCAAAACAATCAGTTCAAATTTCAATTTTACGCATTAGTCAGTTCAAATATCAAAATAGTTTAATCAAATATCAAAATTGTGCA
>JAUZND010032514.1:0-22622 GCA_034780555.1 Coelogynopora nodosa
AAATAAAAAAATAAAAAAATAAAAAAATAAAAAAATAAAAAAATAAAAAAATAAAAAAATAAAAAAATAAAAAAATATTCATAAATATTTATTACTTGCTCGACATTACTGGGTTCCAAATCCACTTGATTCGTCAGATAAGGAAATGTGTCTATTAATTTGATTTTTTAAATAAAATTTTATAATTAAAAAACCTTTTATTATTTCAACAGGAGTTTCTTTGTCGTACAACGACAATACGTTAAACGAGTCGGTTATTTCATCGCTTTTAGTAGGGTGGTTGTCGAAATTGATCAAATCCTCCAATTGTTCTACAGAATTTGATTCTACGTGTTCATACTTCTAATTTAAAAAAATTTAAATTTAATTTAAATTAAAAAAAACTGTTGAATCAGATTTAGTAACAATTTGCGCATCTGACACTTTTACGGTATTCATTGTATTAGGATAAGGTGGTATTTCTTGCGCTTCTTGTGTAACAAGTTGTGTTTCTTGTGCAACTTTCAAAACACCCTCTTTTTCTAAATCCGCGTATCGAGTCAAAAGAGTGAGTATTTTGTCGTTCAATTCAATAAGTTTAACTGATTAGATTTTACAATCATTTTAATATAATCAGTAATAAATAATTACACTGAACTGTGTCATCATCAGTGCAGGATGGGATGTAAAGTTGTAGTTTTTTAGCCATATCGCGTAAAGTGTCTTTTAGTTGCTTGAACGTGAATTAAATTTTATGTTAATCATATATTCTTTATAAATAAATTTATAATTTTACCTTCAATGTGCTTAGATCACTACTGTTGAATGGATTCGTCACATTTCGCATTTCCAATAAAAGAATCATATCTTCAAAAACTACAATATTTGTTTCAATCATATCAATGTCTCTAAAAACATCTACAGATTCACAGTTTTCATATGTTCCAGAATCAGGTATAGGGTTATTTAGAGGTTCTAAAGGAACATTTTGACTTTCTACCTATTTTTATTTTTATATTTATAAATAATAAATTTTTAAAAACTTTAATTTTACACTTTCATAGCTTAAAAATTCATCAACGTTAATTTCAGAAAATTCATAACTTCTGTCGACTAGAGAATCGTAAAACTTGTAAAAGTTTATCAATTCTGGAATAGTGCGATCTTGAGATTTTGACAAACTCTACAGAATGCTTTAAAAATATTTTAAGAATATTATTAACATTCAACTTGTAAATACTTACCTGTATAACGGAGCCCAAATATTGCTGAACAATGACAGGATAAACTAATAATTTTTATTAGTAATAAATTTTATTTTACCTGAATCTGATGACAAGATGGCAGCAAATGTTGAAATTAATTTAGAGTTTCCAAAATTAAGAGTAATAGTCGAACAATTCAATACTGTAGATTTAAAAATCATGATAGTGTTCAAAAGAGCCTTCGTGTTTTTTACGTCACTTTTGAAATGCTTGAGAAAAGCTACGATACATTCATTGTAACCGTCTGGGAGACAATTTACTTGGTCCCAAATTCTTGTAATGATGGACCAATCTTCACCATACTTGTACACAATCAAATCTAGAAATCAACATTTGATTAATCAAAATTAATGATACCGATAAGGGATGCTATCGACTTTTCATTGCTCATTTTGAAAAATAAATTAATAAAAACAAATAAATAAACAAAAAGTTATATTCAAATTTCAAAAAAATGTTCGCATAGTTTCTATTTATTAAAATACAATTTATACTAAATCATTAAACTATTTTTTCTTTCCAGCGGCAATTTTGGCTGCCTTCTTGGTATCAATCTCTTCAAACTCGACACCTTTGATGACACCAACTCCAATTGTTTGTCTCATGTCTCGGATAGCAAATCGACCCAATGGTGGGTATTCGCTGAACTTTTCTACGCAGAGACCTTTTGTTGGGGCCAAAATTGCAGTACAAGCTTGTCCACTCTTTACTTTTTCTGGGTTAGTTTCCAAAAGTTTCATTGATCGTCTATCGACCAATTCTGGGATTTCTAGGAACTTGCACGAAATGTGAGCTGTATGGGCGTCCAATGTTGGTGTATATCCTTTTCGGATTCCACTTGGGTGCTTGATAACAATAACTGTACAAGTCATGGTTTTCGTTCTTCGTGGTGGACAGTTTTTGGTGTCACCCACGACATACCCTCTCTTGATCTCAGCTACGGAAACGTTCTTGACGTTGAATCCAATATTGTCTCCGCAACCTCCTTGTTCGACGGCTTGGTGATGAATTTCAATGGACTTTACTTCAGAAGAGTGGGTTGATGGAGCGAAAACGACTACCATTCCTTTCTTCAAAACACCGCACTCGACTCTTCCTACTGGCACTGTCCCAATACCTAAAAACAATTACAATTAAAACTTAAATTAAACTATACCTCCAATCTTGTAAACATCCTGTAGGGGAATTCTCAAAGGCTTGTCTGTCAACAACTTTGGTGGGGTCAATTTGTCAATTGTTCCAGCGAGAGTATCTCCCTTCCACCATGGCATTTTGTCAGATTTTTCAATCATATTGTCTCCTTGGAATCCAGAAATGGGGATAAAGTAAACAGCATCAGATTTGAATCCAATTTTTTTAACAAAGGCTGTCATGTTAGATTTGATTTCTTCGAAACGTTCCTTGGAGTATTGACAACTGTCCATCTTGTTGACACCTACGATGAGAATCTTGATTCCAAGAGTGAAAGCCAAAAGAGCATGCTCCCTTATCTGTCCATCGGCGGAAATACCTACTTCGAATTCTCCAGTATGTGCAGAAACAATCAATAAAGCGGCATCAGCCTGCGAGGTTCCCGTAATCATGTTTTTGATGAAATCACGATGTCCTGGTGCGTCGATAATGTTGACATCAACATTTTCTGTCTTGAACATTCTCAATGTTGTGTTGATTGTGATACCTCTTTCACGCTCGGCCTGTAGTTTATCCAAAACCCATGCATATTTAAAAGAGCTCTTTCCCATCTGAAAAAATTTAAATTGTTTTAAATCATTTTAAAATTAATTTACCTCATTTGCTTCTTTCTCGAATTTCTCCATCACTCTCTTGTCAATTCCTCCCAATTTGTAAATCAAATGTCCACACGTGGTTGACTTTCCGGAATCGACGTGACCAATTACGACAGCATTAATCTTCTTTCTTTCTTTAGGTGCCATTTATATATGTTTAGTAATGTTTAAATTTAAATTTGCAAAATAAATGTTGAACAAATTAAAACGTGTTCGAAATGAGCGTAAATAGAAATGAACTGCGAAAATAAACAAAATAAACAAAACGTGCAACGTGTTTTGAACAATGTTGCCACAAATGTGTTAGTTGATATGGATATTCAATAATAGTTTATTGCCAATCTTCGCGATCATTCGTTAGTTGGTGTGGAAATTTGAACCGTAGTGTATAAACTTTAAAATTTCAAAGATTATAGCTTCTATTTTGCGATAATCTTTATAAATTTTCAAATTTAATCCACATTCCGATGAAACAAAAGCTAGCGAGCTTAGTTAGCGTAACAATTTTACTATTTAGTTATTATAAAGTTTATAGAATACCAAGCCAGATAAATTAAATCACTACGTAAAATGGAAAATGGCCACCGATGTGAAACGGCGTAAAATCGGCGAAGAAAACGCATTGGAGCGTTTCCGCCTTCTCGCCGTCTTTAAAAATAAGACCCTTCCGCATGATTTCAGAGTATTTTTAAAATATTGATAATTTTAAAAAATTGTAAAAATTTGTAAAAATTTGTAAAAAAAGAAGTTACAATACGAAAAAATCAACAAACTGCCACGATACAGCCAACCTGGCTTGTACGTTTCCAGGTGTATGCTAACTTCTCGACCAAGGGGTATTATATTTCCATGGAGATTGAGTAGAATAGTATGGAGAGATTTCGCCGACCATGCCAATATATCAGGAGTTCAAAGAGCCATGTGGTAATATAACATCATTTATTGTTACAAAATACATTAATTAATTAATTTTGAAATTGTGATATTTTTTCGCATAAAGGGCATTTTATAAAATCCATACTTTTAAAACAGTCTTTGCAAGCTATATGGTGTTTACAGGACAATATTTTATCGTCTCTTTGTCTGTTGTTGCAATATAAACAAAGAAATTTATCATACCATTCGATAATCTATAATAAAAACTTTTTATAATAAAAATTTTTTATACCTGACAAATGGCGCGTTTATTTTCAACATCAATTTGGCATCTTTTTTTTAAAGTCATTTTGTTTTCCAATGAAAGCGCTGCTCTCGAAGTAAATCCAGAACTATTAACGTCATACTTGTTGAGTGTGTCTATCAAATTGATTTTTACCTATAAAAAAAATAAAAAAATAAATAATTGTAAGTACTTCATCTCGTTGTTCTTTTAAAAAGTCAACTTGTACTGTCAAGTTGGAAATTTGGTTGTACAAGTTTTTCTACATTAAAATAAATACTATTAATTTTTTGAAAAACCATTTTTTGTTCAATTTCATCAGCCTTGCTGGAGGTTAATTTACCTTTATATTCCTTCTTAATTTCGAAAGTGGGGCTAATTGAGTCGTCTATAAATATTTAAAAATGTTTAAAATATTCAATTCCAACCTTTTTCTGTATCACCATCAATTACAGACAAGTAATAACTTCGCAGTTCATAAAATTCGGCTAATTATTATAATAAAATACATTTTGTTTATAAAAAAAAATTAACCATCATTGTGGGCAAAAGCACAGAAATTTCCTCTAAAAAAATAAATATTGATGAATAAAAAATAATACCTAGGACAATAACCATTTTGTAAAATATCGTGACATTTTGTTGATTTGTAAATCTAATAAATGTATTATAATAACCATTTTAAATATAATTTTTTAATTATAATACTTCTGGGTGAAATTGTTGTTCAGTTCTCGTATGGCACAAGGTACATTTATCCTTTAGTTCACAGGTAAAAGTACTCGTCCATTCGTCATTCTGTTTGGCATTTTGACATGTGGATGATCTGTACTTTATTTCTCTTGGATTTCTCCTTTTATCTCTTTCGTTATGATATGACGGACATGCATAACCTTGTCTACATAATCGAGTTGGTAATTTACATATTTTGGTTTTATAATAAAGAAGTATATTTTTTGGATCTAGTTTTAAATATTTAAAATTAATACTTTTTTTACTAAGCCAATCGTGATAGCTATTCATTATCTTTCTATCAGATTCCATTTGCAATTGTGCACGTGTATAAAATTTCTTTTCTGGTTCTTGCTGCGATTTCTTTTCAATATTCATTATTTCATCCAATTCTACAGAATCCGCCACTACTGGCCTCAATTCTTTTAAGGTGTGAGCATATGGACAATGTGGTCCATTTTTAACACACTGATTGTTATCATCACAAGGATGAACACATAAAACAGTTTTATAGTGTCGTAAATGATATCTACGTTCTATATCACCGGCTGATCGATGTAGGAGTGGACATCTTAAATGAATATATTTTTAAAACCATTTTAATCATATTTTTATTTTAATATTAAATTTTAAAACATACTCATCTCCATCAGTACACAATCCCGTAGATTCATCATATTTCGTGCAATATACGTTAGCATCATAATTATATTTGTCGCTTGAGTTTAATAGAGATTTTCTCCTTCTTTGATTTTGAAAGTGCCAATGGAAACAAACAAACGGTCTAATCGTCATTTTTTTTAAAATTAAATATAAATGATACCTATGTTGAGTACACTTGTGCTGAAGAAACAAAACACATTGTGTCACTCTAAATCGATTCAGATATCTAAAAAATAAAAATTCTTATTTATAAAAAATGTACAAGTAGTAAACGTTATACTTTTCACTCGAGATCTCCATCAATAAATGCCTACAATTTACGTAATTTGATTGAATTAATTATACTTTTGAAGTGGTATAGTTGTAATAAAAATTTTAGAATTTAACATTAAATTCGTTTATATAGACCAATGTTATATTTAAATAAAACTTTATTTATTTATTTATCACAAATATAAAAATAATAAATTATAATCGATCGTTCGTAGGACCCCTTGTAAACTTTTTAAATAGTTGCTGCATGACTTTAGTTACAACGTGGGAGTTTGAATTTTCCCCAATCAATTTCAAAACTAAAATCCCATCTTGTCCCAAATAATGAAAGGTAAAGTTTCTAACATGCTTATTCTTGGAACTAATCATTAATTTTAAATCATCAATAGATTCTTCTTCGTCCTTGTCATCTTGATCATTGCTCAAGTGCTTTAAATGTTTCTTTACATATCTCAAACGATCTCTTTTGAATATACTTCCAGCCACGTATTTGAAGAAATTGATAAATGTAAAGAAAATCACCATTACGAACCAATACCAGATGAAAATATAAATTTTTTCATTAAAGAGATTTACTGTGAGAGAACATTGGATCGCATAACGATGAACATTTCCAAGTCTTCTAATAAGCATATCACACATTGTCACTCTGGGAAAAACATAAGAACCTGTCCATTCTTGATTTTTATACACTTTATACATGACCTCTATGCCATATGTCAGAAAACTTGCATTTAAAAATTTTTCCATCATAAATAGCTGACCAATAGCATTTGCAAGGTAGAGGAATTTTACAGTAATGTATAATACCAATAGGTAGTTTCCGTTTCTTTTTCCAATGCGTCCCAAAAAGCATTTTGAAAAAATGTGTTTCAAGCTTATCGTGCAAGAGCTAGATTCAGAATGTGGTATTGTTCGGAGATATCGGTCCATTTCATTCGTCATGAAATTCAATGAATCTTTTTCCACTTGGTTTATGTTTATTTTTGTGTGTGTAATCGCCGCACATACTATTCCTTCAATATTTATACCAGACCTTTCGTTCAAACAGCCCCATATTATGCAAGGTATATAAAACATCAAGGCTTGTATCAACAAGATAAACGATACCCACTAAATTAAATTTTAATTTAAAAGTTTAATGACAGTTTTAATTTAAATTACTTGATAGTATGGTATCATGTGACGCTTTCCATGTTCACCTTCTTGAGGTATTTCATTTTCAAATGGCAGATAATAAGTGTTTCTCACCCAACAGTATCTGTTTGTATATTCCACGTTTGATGCTGTAAAATGAGCAGGACACCAACTAAAATTTTTTAAAAAAAATTTCAAATATAATACCAATCTATAGGTTCGCCAACATACTGCCTAGAAAATAGCACCATTGCAAACATAATCTAATCATTAAAAAATAATAAAATAAAAAATATTTTAAAAAAAATGACCAATAATTGACATGTAATTTGTCGATTTAGTCGATCAATAGCATCATCGTCATGTTTTTGCTTGATATTGGGAGAACTCCCAAAAAGGGACATTAATTTTTCCATATTTTTTCCAAAATATAAATATTATTGTAAAATAATAAGAAAAAGTTACGACATTTTTGCACATATACACAAGATTCGCTCCAATTAACCTTAAAGACAGGTAAATTATATAGACAATAAATACCAATAATAATAATTTACATTTTAAATATAACTTTTTATTAAAATAAGGTAGTAGTAATAATCTGCAAGCATTTTATAGAATCTATGGATTGTAGTAGATAGAAACAAACTTGAGATTAAGTCCTTTTCAAGACTACAATTCAAAGTTATGAATCAAAACCCTTTTGTATATGGGTTTTCGAGGTATTTGTTGTACAAGCTATATGCCATTTCAGTGACAGTATGAGTGTTTGTATTCTCACCTACCAACTTCAAAACGAAAACTCCATCGGAACCCAGATAGTTGTTTACAAATTCGCTAATTTTTTCACTGCGTCTATCAAATTTCCCGGGAAACTTTTTGTCTGTAGAATCGTCAAAATTACTAAAATTATCATCAATGGCCAGTTTGTAGTTTAAATGCTTAATAACATATCTCTCCTTATCCCGTTTGAACATGGATTTTACTACCCAAAACAAAATATTCGTCACAGTTATCAGAATCAAAAACACAAACCAATACCATATAAAGAGATATATTCGTTCGTTGAAGAGGTTGATGGTTAGAGCACATTGAACAGTGTATCTTTGAATGTTTCCTACTCTTCTAATGAGAAAGTCGCACATTGTGACTCTAGGAAATCGCATGGATCCGGTCCATTCGGTATTTTCCCACACTTTCCACAAAACGTCAATTCCATAACTGAGGAAATTTGAACCGAGGAATCTCTCCATCATAAATAGCTGACCTACCAAGTTTGTTAGATATAGCAATTTAGTAATGATGTAAATCGTAATCAAATAGTTTCCCTTTCTCTTTCCTATACATCTCAAGGTCAACCGAGAAAGAATGTGCTTTAGACTGATTGTACAATTGGTAGTCTCATTCATGGAGGCGTTTCTCAAATACCTGTCTACTTGGTTAGTCATAAAGTCGAGCGATTTTTCCTCAGCCTCCTTCATGTCTATTCTTTGGTATGCGATAGCAGCTGACACGACCGCGTTAATATTGATTCCAGACTTGTTGTTGAGAGATCTCCAGAATAAGCAAGGAACGAAAAACATGAGAGACTGCAGCAAGAGTATTATGGGTACCCACTATTGAAAATAAAATTAAATATAAATTAAGGGTGAGTCTTTTCATTTATCGTTAATTTTCATGACTTTTAAAAAGAAAGGAAATTTTTTTATATTTTAAAAAATATTTTTATTTTAAAGTTAGAATTTAGATATAGTACTGTTTCTTTAAAAAAAGTTAAAATTAATAAGTATAAATATTTTTTAGAAATACCTGGTAATAAGGTATCATGTGTCGAAGTTCGGGTTGGTGATCTTTGGGAATTTCGTCCTCAAAAGGAAGATAATATGTATTTTTGACCCAACAATAAGTATTGGTGTACTCTTCGTGGTTTCCAGTAAAATGAGCTGGAACCCAGCTAAATTTAGAAATTATTAACAATACTTTAATAATTAACGTTATCAATTTATTGATGAATAATAATTCTTTTAAATTTATACCAATTAATAGGATCTCCAACATATTGCTTTGTGCTCACAACGATGGAAAAAATGATCTAAAAATAAATTTGTTAAAATTTATCAATTTATGTTAAAAACATCTTAGAGGTCAATAAATTTAATTTTAATTACTAAAAGACAGACGGTAATCTGTCGATGCATCCTGTCGACCAAATCATCATCATTTCTGGGTTTAATATTGGGCGCACCACCCAAAAGACTCAACAATTTGTCCATGTAGATTTAACAAAATTAAAAGTTTTACTTGAATAACTAAATGTAAATGCCGCCAACGATAATAAACTTGAACCTAACTTTGTTGATGCCTATAATGCGTGAATAAAAACTGCTCAAATTGTTGATAAATATTAAATTTCAATACAGACGAAAGTAGTCTCCAATATACGCAATATATACAACACTTTTATACAAATGCATCAGAGTCTGGAATAAGACATTATAGATTTTAGTACGATATGATATATCGAGACGCATTCTTTTACTCGTACACTTGTACAAACGATCATATCGTTAACGACGTTACGTTAATTAATAGGATTCCATGTCGTTGTGACGCATACACAAGACTGTTTGTCTATTGGTGGTATTGCAGTTAGGTACAATAGTGTTGCAATGTATCGTCGAGGTTATCGGTCACGTAAGTAGAATAACAGTATAATGAGATTCAAAAGGGAGCAATTCCTACTTGATTCACAAATTTTCACAACAATGGGTATCTATATTAAATTAAACCTTAATTAACAGCCAACAAAGTTTTATTAGATTAATTACAAATTAAATTTTGTTTATTTTTTACTTTTAATTTTGACCACTACAATAAGATTAATCAATTAAGGAAACCTTTCGCCAAGCTGGTTTGGTAGATTTTCTTCTACTCGCTGTAGAACTAGACCTTTTTCTTACTATATGGGGTTCATTTTTATAAACTTGATATAACGACAATATTAAAGAATGAACTGTATAACTGTTTGTATTTTTCGCTACCAGCTTGAGGATAAATATAGCGTCGTAATTTAGATATTCGGTTAAGAAATTGACACAATCATCATGAGAAACTAAAAAATTAAGTATAAAATTGAATGTGTTAAAAATTGAAAATATTTGAATATAAAATATAAATTTCACGAAATAAATGATCAAAATATAAAGTGTTACCCAAGTTAATTCCATCATTCAAAGGCTTTAAATTCTTGGACACAAACTTCAAATGTCCCATTTTCAAAAACATACTAACAATCCACGAAATAAAATTAAGTACAGTAATAATAGTTAAATATACAAACCAAAACCAAAGAATCAAATAAATCTTTTCATTAAAAAGATTAATAGTCAAAGAACATTGTACAGTGTATCTTTGAATATGTCCTACTCTTCGTATCAAAAAATCACACATTGTCACTCTCGGAAATCTTATTGAACCAGTCCAATCAGATCCAACATAAAATGCCATTATAACATCAATTCCATATCCAAAAAAATTATATCCCAGAAAACTGTCCAGTAAAAAAACCTGTCCTACGACATTAATAATGTACAACAATTTGGTCGATAAATACAACAAGCTGAGATAGTTTCCATTCCTCTTTCCACAATATTTGCTACAAAAACAAGTCAAAACGGTTTTTATGCTTATTGTTGGTATGTTTAGAGCATCTCTCTGTATATTACGTATATATCTATCAATCTGCATAGTCATAAATTCCATGGCAGATTCGTCCTTTTCTAAATTTGTAATCTTCTGAAACACAGTTGCAGCGGAAATAATATTGTTAATGTTGATTCCAGATCGGTTGTTGAGAGATCTCCAAAAAATACAAGGGATGTAAAACATGAGAGCTTGCAATAGCAAAATCATGGGAACCCACTGATAATAAGGAATCATGTGTCGTAAATTATTTTCATGTTCCTTTGGGATTCTGTCGTCGAAAGGAAGATAGTAAGTGTTTTTAACCCAGCAATAAGTATTTGCGTATTCTTCATGGTTTCCTGTAAAATGAGCTGGAACCCAACTGAAAATAATTAATTAATGATAAATTCTAATTTAATAAGACGTACCAGGCAATAGGCGCTCCAACATATTGTTTTGTACTAACGACTATGGCAAAAAGGACCTAAAATTAAAAAATTAAAATTATTTAATAATAAAAAGTAACTAACCATCATTGAAATTGTTATAAATCTATGCATCCTATCAACACTATCATCATCATTCCTATGCTTGAGAATAACGCCTCCGCCAAAAATTGCCAATATTTTTTCCATTTGACAATTTTTATTTAAAAATTATTTATATAGAAAAAAATAAAATGAAAATGTTAATGAAATTGAATCTACCACTTTAAAAAATACATTTATAATTTTAATCCTTTTTTAATGTTTAATTAAAGATTAGTTAAATAAATAATCCGTCAGATGTTTGTTTAAATTTTAAATTTTACTTTTTATTTTTAAGTTTTAAATTTTCAAGTGTAGTCAAAATTTCATTGGCTGCATTTATAATCTTCTCACCTTGAGTAAATAAGTGAATATTGATAAAAAATAAAAATAAAAATAAAAATAAAATACCTGGTCCAAAAATCAATGATACTCCACAATTATGCATATATTGGTGGTCTTGGATCGGAATAACCCCTCCAATTACCACAATTATGTCTCTAAAAATAATTAAATTAAATAATAATAATTTGTTTTTATTTAATATTAATTATTATTAACTTTCTGTTTTTTATTTTCAAACACTCAATTAATTGGGGTATTAACGTTTTATGACCTGCTGCAAGAGAACTTATACCTACTACATGAACATCGGCTTCAACAGCTTGTCTAGCTACTTCGTCCGGAGTCTATTTTAACATTTTAATTTCTTAAAATGTTCGTAAATTTTTTAAATTTATTAAATCGTTTAAAATGACCATAAAAAGAGGTCCTATATCCACATCAAATCCCATATCAGCAAATCCTGAAGCTATAATTTTTGCACCTCTATCATGACCATCTTGTCCCAGTTTAGCCACCAAAATGCGAGGATTTCTTCCATTTGAACGCGAAAATTTCTGAAAAATGATCAATTAATGAATATTAATATTAGTTTACATATTTATAATGGGATATTTTGTTGTTAAAAAATATTAACTGATCAATGATTATCATTATTAATAATTTATTATATTAATTATTTATAAATACCCTCGTTCGTTCTATTAGAGCATCAGATTCTTCTTTATTGGCAAATGAATGATAGTAAACGCCGCTAATCACAGAATTTTTAGCTTCATGTCTCCCAAATACGCTCGTCATAGAGTCGGTTATTTCGCCTACAGTACATCGTAAACTTGCAGCTTTAATGGCAATTTCTAATATGTTGCCCTTTTCTGTTTTGCAACACTTTTTCAATTTTTTCAAAATTTTTTTAATCTCATTTTCATCTCGCGATTCTCGAACAAGTTTAAGGCGATCAATTTGTTTTTTTCTAACAAACGTATTGTCTATACTCAATGTTTCAATTGTGTCATTGTCGTCATTTTGATACTTGTTGACACCAACAATTACATCTGAATAAAAATGTTTAATTTTAATTAAAATACATGATTTATTTTTTGAAATATATACTTTTTATTAAAACATTTTCAATTATAAACACATTTAATCATTTATTTCGTGAAATGTAGACTTTTAATCAAATTGTTAAAATTTACCACTCCCTCCATCTATATTGGCCTGTTTCTTTGTCGCACACTCCTCAACACGACGTTTGGGCATCCCCTCCACAATGGCTTTAGTCATCCCTCCATAAGAATCAATCTAAACTTTGAAAATGTACTTTTTAAAAATGTCAAAAAAACTTCTCACTTCTTTAATCAACTCGAGAGCTTTCTCGTATATATCATCCGTCAATTTCTCCATCATAAAACTCCCACCCCAAGGATCAATAACATTTGTTATTCCAGTTTCCTCTTGTAATATAATTTGTGTATTCCTCGACAAACGGGCACTAAATTTAGTTGGCAGACAAACAGCTTCATCAAAAGAATTTGTATGTAACGACTGCGTACCTCCAAAAATAGCTGCCATTGCTTCAATACAAGTTCTAGTAATGTTGTTGTATGGATCCTTAACATGATATAATTATAATTTATAAACTAATAATAATAATTATTTTTCATAAAATAAAAACCTGTGCTGTTAGAGACCAACCAGAAGTCTGAGAATGACACCTTAGAATGAGCGATTTTTCATTCTTGGGAGAAAATCTCTCTTTTACAAGATTTGCCCACAATCTACGACCAGCTCGAAGCTTTGCAATTTCCTTATAAAAAATATAAAAATAAAAATAAAAATAAAATTAAAAAAAAACCATATAAAAATTCATTCCTATTCCCCAAAAGAAGGATAATCTTGACGCAAATGCGTCTATATCCAACCCAGAGTCAACACCTAATCTACAATACTCCAATCCATCAGCAATAGTAAAAGCTAACTCGTGTACAGCGTCAGCACCAGCCTCTTGTATATGATAACCGCTAATGGATATTGAGTTGAATTTCGGCATAAACTATTAATACATTTATAATTGATACATTTCAAAATTTCTCATTTTAATTAAATTACAAATTCTAATTAAAAATTACTTGAGAAGTATAAGAAAAAATGTCTGAAATAATCTTCATAGATGGCAATGGAGGAAAAATGTACGTGTTCCTCACCATAAATTCCTTCAAAATGTCATTTTGTATTGTTCCCATTATTTCATCCTCTCTTACGTTCTGTTCTTTTGCTGCTACTATAAACATTGCCAAGATTGGAACCACAGCTCCGTTCATTGTCATTGAAGTAGAAATATTTTTAAGAGGTATTCCGTCAAATAGAATCTTCATGTCTTCAACTGTATCAATGGCCACTCCAGCCATACCTACGTCACCTATTACACGTGGATTATCCGAGTCGTATCTAAATAAGTGTTGATGAAAATAAATATTATAATTATAATAGATTGTCCCTACCCTCTATGCGTAGCAAGATCGAAAGCAATACTTAATCCTTGTTGTCCGGCTTTTATGTTTTCTTTGTAAAATTTGTTGCTCTCTTCAACTGTACTGAATCCAGAATACTATTTTGGATTATTAAAAATAAAATTTATTCCTTTAAAAAAATTATCTCCCTTTAATTTTAAACCTGTCTTATAGTCCACGGCCTTTGGCGATACATTGTTGGATATGGTCCTCTCGTAAAAGGATATTTTCCGGGAATTTCGCAGTTTTCATTGCGATTAAAATAAACAGGGTCTAAATCTATATTCTAAATTAAAAAGTATTTTAATATTTCTAAAAGCTTTAAATATAAAACCTCATACGTCCTTGTTTTAAGTTGATCAAACGGAGTACCATTTTTTTCTTTCATACTTTTCATTGCTATTTTGTTCCATTCATCTACATTATTTTTACTATTCTCACCACTTAATCGAATGGAATGGTTAATATTAAAGGTTTTGAAAAAATAATGATTAAACTTTTTAATTATCAACATTTTTATTTCAATTTTTAAACAAAAATAAAAAACAATTTTACAAAATTTTTCTGAAAAGTGTATCCGTGGAAATTAACATTAGAGTGAACATTAATTAAAAACTTTAAAATTATTATTTAAATTTTAAATATTTAAATTATTTTGTATTTAAAAAAGATTTTTGTCGCGACATAATTTCACACGACAGTTTCGTGTAATAAATTATTACTAATAATATTGACGCCGTCTCTTTCAAACAAGTCTTTATGAAAATTAAAATGACACAGCTCGATAACTAATTTCATTTTAATTACTTTATCGATTTTACATTTTTTGGTAGAAAATCAGATGAAAAAGTTGCTGTTGAAAAATGGGTAAATCATAAAAATATATTAGATACAATTTAATTTTCTAGATATAAATGTAAAAAATCCTCATTTTACTTGTTGGGTGTGCAAATTAAACATTTATGGTTCTTTTCGTAGTATTGTAAATGAAAATAATTATCATCAAGATTGTCTAAAATGCCATAATTGTACTATTATTCTGGATAAAAGATGCTATTTTAATGGAAACGACTCCTTTTTGTGTACAGCATGTTTCAGATGGTTATATATTTTAAAAATCATAATTTTTGATATTTGAAATTTGAAATTGTTTAATTTTTTAATTTTTTAATTTTAATAATAATTTAAATTTAAATTAAATGTCAATAAAATTGATGACAATTTAGTAGTCATCAAATTTTTTGTAACGGATGCAAATGTTCAATTTCTTATACAGAAAGAATACGTAAAATTGATGATAGGTACTATCACATAAAGGTATTTTTATTTAAAAAATTTTTTAGTTGTAATATTTATTAATTTATAATAGTGTTTTCGATGTTCAAGTTGCAGTAAGATTATAAAAACTGCCGATACATTTTGTCTGAAAGAAGATTCAAAAGTAGTGTGTAAAAAATGTGTTGAAAAATGTAATTTTAATTATTTGAAATTCATTAGTTAAATTTTGTGTAATATTTTCAAAATATTTTATGAATAGCTAACGATAAAGCTAAAAGAGCCAGAACTTCAATAACTCCAGCACAATTGGAAAATCTCAAATATGCTTACCAATTTAGCTCTCGACCAAATAAAAAAATGAGGATTAGTCTTGGCAAAACAATGGGTAAAAAAATTTTCACGTAAATTTCACGAAATATATGATCAAATGTGTTTAAAATTGAAAATATTTGAATAAAAAGTCTACATTTCACGAAATAAATGATCAAATGTGTTTAAAATTGAAAATGTTTGATTAAAAAGTATAAATTTCACGTAATAAATGATCAAATGTGTTTAAAGTTGAAAATATTTGAATAAAAAGTCTAAATTTCACGAAATAAATGATCAAATGTGTTTAAAATTGAAAATGTTTGAATAAAATATCTTAATTAAAATAAAATTATTATTGTTCAGGCCTCGATATTCGAGTAATACAAGTTTGGTTTCAGGTAAAAAATCTAAATAAATAGGAAATATTAATTAAAAAGTAAAAAAAATACTATATATAATTTAGAACAAACGTGCCAAAGACAAAAAGTCAAGATAACGTTAATCTAAACTTTAGATCAAAATATTTAAAAAGCAATTTGTTATTCAATTAAAAGTATTGCAACTTGTCTGTCAAAAATCATTTATACAAACAAATTCAGTTATGATTTGTCACAAATAATTTTTAAAAAAACAATGAAAAAAAGTTACCAATTTGTAAAGATTAAAATATAAAAAAACATTTTATTAAAAATAATTGTTGTGCTAATTGACTATTTAGACGTTTTTAGGTTAAAAACAATATAATCCAATTTCAATTGTTTGATAATTTTTTCTCCAAAATATTATATTGTTTCAATATTTTTATATTTTTTGTATTGGTAACGAAATTAAATCACCCCAGCCAAGTTTTTTCGTGTAGTAATTGGTTACTTACTTGTTATAATACACGTCGTTAGTGAATAATGTATACTATTTAGAAATCTATTCAAGTTTAGAAATTCATAAATTATAATTTAAAAAAAACTATCTAGATAAATTTAAAATCTATTTAAAATTGCTATTCTAACAATACTTGGACCTTTATAATGAACAATATAAAAATATAAATATAAGTCAACGTTGACTTGTATCTCTCGTCAGGTAATTATCGATTTAAGGGTTGAATGTGGACTATATTAGTACATTTTAGTCTTAACCCATTTAAAACATTTCCCCATTTTATTTTCTTTCACGTGAATAAAATAAAATGTGTAATGCAGTTTAATTTTTTTTTCATTAGAAATATCTTGACCAAAGATGGCTAATGTGAATGTCACGGATCAAATGAAAATGGAACACGAGAATGAAAATCAATTAAATTTACAGAGTGAGGATGAAACTCGTGAAAAATATAATGGCGTAGAGGAAAAAGTTATATGTGAAGAAAATATAGTTTCTAGTACTAGTTGCAATTCAAACGACAAAATGGATATAAATTTTTTATTTGACATTTCTTCTTATACTAGAGTTGACAAGTATAATCTAAACACTTTTAGAGACGATTCTTTTATGAAGAGGAAAATTTCAAATGATAATTTAAATGAAGGGTTTCGAAAATTAAATGTAGATGATGATGATAGAAAAAAATTTGATCAAATTATTGCCAGAAAACATCATTCAATGCCTACAAGTCCTAGGTGTAAGAGAAGTTTGAAAAAAGCTCAAGAAGGTATTTTAACGATTATTGATGATGATAAGCCAGCTATAAATATTTCAATTGATACTAAAATTGACTATGCCAATTATCCTGATGCATTTGCGAGTAAGATTTTATATATTAAATAAGGAAAATATATAGATGAGAATAAAAATGAACAAATATGATTCGAAATGATTATAAATTTGATAAATTAATACAAAAAATTTGTAAAAATGTTCAAAAATGACTTTAAAATGAATAAATATTATATTATTTTTCTTCTAGACCTGGCTCTTTTGGCCGAAGCAGACAATTATGATGAAGATTACACAAATCGAAATGAAAAACTAACCGGTTACAACTTGGAAACGTCTCAGACAAGAAGATCGTGCTCTAAAACATCAAAAAAGTCCAAGCGTAAACGAAAAAAGTAACAAATTATTTTAAAAAATAAAAAACTGACATTTAGGGTATTATTAATATCACTCAGTAATTGCAAATACGAATCTGTACGCAGAGTTTCTAAAAACTTTGGATTTAAAGTAGTAGATGATGATGAAGACTGGAATTTGTATTGGACAGATTGTTCTGTTGGTTTGGAACGAGTAATGGACATGAAGCGTTATCAAGTAAATAAAATTAACTATTTAAAAATTAAAAATTAAAAATTAAAAATTAAAAAGTTAAAAACTGAAAACTAAAAATTAAAATTCTTTTACAGAAAATCAACCACTTTCCTGGTATGAGTGAAATTTGTCGCAAAGATTTATTGGCCAGAAATTTAAACAGACTTTACAAACAGTTTCCGAAGGATTACAACATTTTTCCCAAGACGTGGTGTTTGCCAGCAGAGTAAAAATAAAAAATTAAAATTAAAAAATAAAATATATATTATAAATAATTATTTATTAGTGCGGCTGATCTTCAAGCCTTTTCCCGTCAAAAAAAACACAAATCCTATATTATTAAGCCTGAAATGGGGAGTCAAGGTAAAGGAATTTGGATTACCAAAATGCTCAAAGATATAAACATGTCAGAACATTGCATATGTCAACAGTATATAAGCAAGCCTCTCTTGATAGATGATTTTAAATTTGATTTGAGAATTTACACATTAGTCACTTCATGCGACCCTTTAAGAATTTTTGTTTTTAAAGATGGGTTGGGACGGTTTGCAACTTGCAAGTATTCTGAACCAACAAATGGAAATGTGGTGAGTTATTTACAAAATAAATGATCAAATGTGTTTAAAATTGAAATTTATGAATAAAAATAATAAATAATAAATCGTGTTAAAAATAAAAAAATGAAATTATTTTAAAAGGAAAATATATTCATGCATCTCACAAACTATGCAATCAATAAACACAGCTCCAATTTCATACGTGATGATGACAGCGGGAGTAAAAGGTAAACAATATTTAAAATTAAAATTAAATAATATTTAAATTTAGACGTATTACTACAATAATGAATTACCTAAAAAAACAGGGACATGATACGGATAAAATATGGCAGGATATAAACGATGTCATAATAAAAACCCTCATTGCTGCACAAGCAGTTTTAAAGCATAATTACAGGACGTGCTTTCCAAACGTAAAATTAGAAAAATAATAAATAAATATAAGTACTATTTAGCATATTAAAGGAAGTGCTTGTTTCGAAATTCTCGGATTTGACATTCTCATTGATAAAAAATTAAAACCCTACCTCTTGGAAGTGAATCATTCTCCCAGTTTTCATACAGATGCAAAGCTGGATAAAGAAATTAAAGAGACTTTGCTGTTTGATACTCTAAGACTAAATAATTTTGGCTTATTAGACAAGAAAAAGTGCGTAGAAGAAGATAAAAAACGCATAAAAGATAGGCTATTTCAGAAGCATAATAAAAAACCAAACAAGTAAAAAAATAAAGTAAAATTTTAAACATTTTAATAAATCAAATTTTTCAGAAACGAGATAGACAAAGAGGTTGAAATGTGGCAACAAGACTTGAAAAAATTCGAAGATGCATATTGTGGCAATTTTACGAGAATATATCCAGAAAATAATGTTGAAAAATACGAAAAGTATTTTCTCAGTAATCTTTCTCTTTATCAAGAAACTGCAGCCACAAAAGCGAGACAAGAGTGTGCTAGACAGCAGAGAGAAGAAATTATTAGAAAACAAGAAAAATTGGGCCTTATTGAATCAAAAACAAAAGAATCGCGCAAAAAGAAGCAATTGAGAGCAGAAAGTCCTTTTGAAGCACAAAATCGTAAAGCGGTGAAAAGATTAAAAACATTTTCATTTAAAAGCAACCAAAAGTGTCGCAAATCCTGCATTACAAACACTATCAAGGAAATTGATCCAACAGGTTAATTAAACTATTAAATATAGTGTAAATGATTTTTATTAAAAATTTTTTAGAGCAATCTGATACTTGCATAAAGGACATTATGGCACCCATGGACATTCTAGAAAGCGAAGAATTGGAAAGAATAAGCAACATGTTACAGAGAGACAATCTAGTCCGCAACATGGGAATATTCGAACATGTTTACAAACTTCTACATCTCAAGAAAATGTCAAGTTATGGAAAACGCTGCCGTCCATTTAACGTCAAATTAAATACAAACGTATATTTTTAATATAAACAATTTAAATTTTCAACATTTTTTAGAGAAGATTGGATTATGACCCGCTAAATCGCCATTTTTCAAAAACTGATTTCGTACAGATATCAAATTCAAACAAAATTCTCCTTAAAAATACCCAACGGAAGGTAAAATTATAAAATAAAATATTTTATTGTGGATCAATATTTTTTTAGACTAAAAACAACGATTACACCACTAGAATAAAAAAACTTTCAAACATTATATACAATGACGTAAAAATGTACATACCCAAAAGAAACAGTCTTTACAACAATACAACAAACTGTAAATTTTTTTCAAATATTTAGCATATTAATTTTTCCTGTTTCAGATATAACCGATAAAAATAGAGTTTTTCTATCAAATTTAAACTCAAACAGTACGATAGAAACACAAGCTCCCCAAATTTTCAATAACCCCTTGAACGTTTCCATTTTAAACAGTGGAATTTCCAAACTGACATTACCCAACATTGCAAAATGTTCAATACTACATCCAAATGAAAATTTTTCAACCTTTTCTAAACTACAAAAATGTCTTTCCATAGTCTCAGCAATGACAGACTCTCCGTCTTCAATGGGTTTTAATATTAACAAAAAGAAGCAAGATTCTTTACTTACAAACCAGAAAAGCTAGAGTTTTTAAATTTAATAGTTTTAAAGTGACAATATCAATCATCTTGTCAAATTATTTTTTTAACATTTTTGTTTGACAAAAATTAAAATGTAATTCAACATTATTTTACACTATATAAATTACATGTAATTCGATCGGGGTGTTGTAGGATTCATGTAGTTTTGTTGATTAGGATTCTAAAATTAATTATTTTTCAAAATCAAAATAAAATTTAAACTTTCTAGAGAAACAATTATAAAAAATAAAAACATTCTGGATTACTTTAACTATTAATATATTACCTCTGGTATAGTATTATTTTGATTTTGTGGAAATGCTGGAGGTAAATCATGAGAACGTAATGTGATTCCTGCAGGAGTTTGAGGAATTTGAAAATTATCATTTCTGTATTCACTTCCATATTGATTAACAGTACCTGGTGGAGGCTGAAGAATACTAGATCCCATGTTTGATTGATCATTCTTCCAAGCTCGTTCAATTCTCCAATCAACTCTTCTATGAAACTGTTTATTTTTAGGTTTGTCTTGAACGATATTAGTGTCACCGCCAGTATTTATGGAAAATCCGAGACCGGGAATATTATATTTACAAGGCTCCACGGGATCTTCATCTTGGTTTGGATTTAAAAGAGGTTCATTGCCATCCAAAGTACCGTTCATTTTTTTCCTCGCATACATTTCGACCGCTTCTTCGCTAATATCTCCCGCTTCAATCATGTCCTCTGTAACTCCAGGAGGTAGAATGTTTAGGTTATACTTGTCTCTCATCAAATCTCCAGGATGAGATCGAGTCCAGAATTTAGTAGAATGGTCGTTTGAGCCAGAAGCCAGAATATGCCCAACAGGGTGCCAGTTTAATGACCAAATTGTATTATCGTGAG
Source organism: Coelogynopora nodosa (assembly GCA_034780555.1). NCBI lineage: Eukaryota > Metazoa > Platyhelminthes > Proseriata > Coelogynoporidae > Coelogynopora > Coelogynopora nodosa. The sequence goes on from JAUZND010032514.1 coordinate 21,428, forward strand.
CCTCATTAATGCACGCAACGTCTTTTTCTACACCGACGAGCCAATACATGAGACAACCGTCTGCACTACCACTAGCAAACAAATCTTCATGATGTGGGTGCCAATCTATAGCTGTGGCTTCCCTTTTGTGGCCTTTAAATACTTGGTATTCCAATTTCATATTTCGAATATCAAATACTTTTACTAGTCGGTCTCTTGAAGCCGAGAGTAGCCAATTTCCGTTTTTATTCCATTTCAATTGCATCACGGTGCTTTTATGTGCGTGAGAGGTTCCCAAAAGATCGCTACTTCGAGGATCCCAGAATTTAATAGGTTGTTGAGTGTCTTTACTTCCGGAAGCTAAAAGAGACTTTTGAGGATGCCAATCTACACATTTGACATCCGAACCGTGCCCTTTGAAAACCCGTTCTTCAGAACATTGGTAGAAATCCCAAATTCTCAATGTTCCGTCATCAGAACATGTGACAAATTTTCTATCAGAGCTCGAAAAACTAGGTAAAAAATATTGAAAAAATGGGGGGAAAGTATCACCTTATATCTCTCACGGATTCTTTATGGGCTTGGAAAACTTTAACATTATGCATATTAGTCTGCCAATATTTTAAAAACCCATTCTGATCACCAGTTAGCATCCATTCAGATGAATTGTTCCATTTCATAGCTCTCACACCACAATCATGAGCTTGTAAAATTGTTTCAAAATTAAAAGTAAGTCCACTCCATAGAGTAAATTCTCCACTTGAAGCACCAGTGATTAATCGTCGTCCTTCAGATGTCCACTAAAAATTAATAATTTTATTGAAATAATACTTTTTCCACAAAATTTCACTTTTCTAAAATAATCGCTTGCGAGTAAGGTTTAATATAATCTCTATAAAGAATATATACACTATCCTTGTTGCAGTGGACTATAATAGCCTTTTAAATGATCGGCAACATTTTGACTATAACACGAAAAATATATTTTTTTAGTCTTGACCGCTACATTCACAAAATCATCGAAAATGAATTTATCATGTGATATATATATAGTATTAATCAACTTTAATTTTAATTAAAAATAGTTTTACACTTTTTGGCCTTTATTTTGTCACTTTATAAAATATTTAAAATATCTTTTGTAATAAAGTTACACTGAATTACCACTACAACATAATAATAAACTAATCTTCAATCCAGTTTATATAATACACAT
>JAUZND010032525.1:0-22621 GCA_034780555.1 Coelogynopora nodosa
TTTAGGAAAAAATAGAAAATTTTAATTTTTGACCAAACTTCATTTTTTCAGAGGGCCGTCAGGTGACCTTGGGGGGGGTCGGACCAAAAAAAATGTACACCATAAGATCCGCAAGAAAATTTTAGGAAAATTCATGAAATTTCGTTACTTAATTTGCGGTAGAAAAAAAGTTGTGAAGTAAAATATAGGAGGGGGGGCGGATTCCGCCCCCCCCCAGGTCAGATAGGGTTAAACGAATGAGTTTTTATATTGAAATTTCGCATGTGAGTATGGGAGGGGGGAAGACTTTTAATAATTTGTAACAAATTGTTTCAATATTAGAACAACCATAAGCAACAATGTCATTCGTTTGAGAAAGAATATAAATTCTGTATTTTATTAAATAAAACAATTATACCTTATTTTAGTGTAGTAGGTAGGGAAATACTATTATTCCACCTTCAAGTAAAAAACATACAATTTAACCAAGTTTCACTTCGCAAATGATGAACGGGGCACATGAATTTATTGTAACGAACTTGGTTACTCATTTAGATAATATTGCACATTCATCTATTATTAAGTTTAAATATGACAGCCATGCATATATTTAACATTAAGGCGAAAATATGCTTGGTAAGTACCTTAGATACATTATACTTTTAATGTACTCAAAAACATAAAGCTTTTGTCATATATGCTTTGAATCCGGCATACAACAGTTTCTTGCGGTTTTCTCTATATATATGTAACAAAAAGTTGGTGTAGCCCTTTCTAATTCGAATTTTTAGAGTAGGCCCTATATAAAAACTATATTTTGTATAGGCTATTATACAGATGAACAAGATTATTCTTCATATTATTAACTCAAAAAAAAGTTTGCTCAATAAACGTTATAAATAAGAATTATCCATTGATGCCTACGACTTCATCGTATATTATACAGAGGTTTCTTTTGGATGATTATTTAATAATGACTGACTAATTATCAGAAGTACACTATACAAGAAGGAGGAGGGAAGGGCCTGCGACTGATGACTACAATCACCATATTCCCTTCGAAAATGTATCTTATGTTTTAGCCTGGATAACATGTTGTGAATAACGCTTAAAATAAATTACACTTTTATCAACATATTCTTTTGAAAACTACTACAAAGAAACTAATATGAAGCAAAACGTTCATCGACATGGCACTGTTAAAATAATTAAAATAACAGGAGTTAACCCGTATATTTTGTAACAAACAGCTACAAGTTAAGCTGCTACTTTAATTCTTTAATTATGTTGGACAAATTAATTCCGACGTACTGTTTTACATTAATTTAAATACTATTATATTTTTGTTAACTACCTCGCAAAATGTAAAACCATTGATTAAACATTTTAAAACTTAAAATTAAAACGAAACGGATGACTGTAAAAATAGATTTATACATTAATTAATTAAATAATATCCATAATAAACTCAAATGAATAATTATTAGTAGAGGGCATGTAATTAATATCCACATTTTCTTGCGACTCGTGTTGCTTAAAGAGAATGATATTTTATTCATATATATATATATCAAATGTTACAATCATTAAAATGTTTAAACAATTGCATGCATAACATTTTTTCATATACTTTCAATTGATATAAAATTCGAAACAAAACATGACTACGGATACTTTACAATGTAAGTAACAATTATAAAAGTATGTCTCTCTTAAGATACTATTTCAATTTTTTAAATAAATATACATGCCTATTTTAATATTTATAACAAAAATAAAATGTTTATATTGATCTAACTTTACATAATTTACAATACCGTATTACGTCATTATATATAGTTTAACTTTTCGCTCTTTGTATATCTATACAGAAAACACATTAATATAGACAGAAGCTATAATAGACAAACAAATACGCAATTTTTAGTAACCATTTCATGTGCCATTTTTATCAAACCAAAAGTATTTTATTGCTTTATTAAATTTATTGCTAACAAACTCAGGGAAATATTAAACAAAAATCGTGTGAACCAGAAACGGATCTGCAACAAGTCGGCAGCAATTAATGGGTGAAAAACAGCTGTTTAAGATCATTAATAGTAATTGTTAATTAGATGTTTAAAAACTTGTTCTTTTATGATTGATTCCCTATTACGAAAATTTGCCTAGATTCCTTTAAGTTTTTAATAACTGATAAAAACTAATACTGTTAACTAATATTGCTCACAGAAAACTTGGAGAGAGGTACTCGTCTCCACAGAGGTACTCGTCTCTACATTCTTACGATGGGGCAACTTTCCAGGTCAAATCCAAATGAAATTTCTGCAACACGGGTGTATTAGGAAAAAAACTGCGGATATCATAATCTTATCTGATTTCATACCAAGCCACAGAAAAACAAACGTTGACGGCATTGGTGAACAATTGAGGCAGTGTGCTGCTGAAGAAGCTAATAGAGAAGGGGGCTAAAACTGTCTAAAGGGGAGGGGGAAGAAAAGATAAAAATAAAAGAGAAGGGTCTAAAACAGAAAAAATTAAGTGGAGAAGGAGTGGTAGGGGAGGAAAAAGAGAAATAAAAAGGGAGAGGGGGAGTATAAATAGAAAATAGGAGGGGGATGAGTAAGAAAAATAAATAAAAAAAGAAGGAAGAGAAAGAATAGAGGGAGAGGGGAGGAGGTATGATCAAAGTAGTCAGTATTCTTTATTCCTTATTGACTATAATTCATGGCAGAACCACATTTCGCTTCACATCTACAGACAGCAACGGTAAAATCTTTGCAAAAGTTTCATCAGAGAATATTTATACATTGGGACTATTTTGAGGTCATGATTTTATATCATATTTTTTTTAATTTGTAAACTTGTAATATATCGTTAACATTGATATAATGTTCGATAATGTCCCTTACGTTATCAAATATTTTTCAATTAAATATTTTTTAAAACTTATTTTTCGTCAATTTAAATATTTAAATTAACAGTTGTCAGTAATTAATATTTTTATTTGTTAGTTTAGGCATAATGTGTCAGTTTAGGCATAATAGTAAAACATTTACACTTAAACATTAAAGTGTAATAAATTGCACTAAATTATTTTAAATTATAATATAATTATAATATAATTTGAATGGAAATTAAAAAGCCGGGAATTTTGTCCCTTGTCAATAGTTTGTCAATTGGTACTCGAATCAAAATATGGTGTTATATTAATAATAATCAGTGTTAAGGCCAATGCCCACTAAGAGCGACCCGACATGATGCGATGTTCCGCAAAAGAGGTAAATACATACATTTAAATGAGCCTATTTACTGAATTTGAACTGAATCTTGATTTTGAATTTGAATCTTTTGAATCTTGAATTTGATTTTGAATCTGAACTGAATTTGAAATGACTCCATTTTTTCTGCGACGCCGTCCTACGAAATGAGTATTTAAATGCAAATAGGCTGCAAATTATGTAGAAATGTTAAAATATGATACGTCACCTCGCGCATATTTAGAACTAAAATTAATTCTTCGACGCGCGACGCTTTACCGTGTAGCGCTTGGTGGGAATATACCTTAACTATTGGTGACGGATAACATGCTGATACAATTGGTACAATTGCTACACCAATACGGCCAAGGGAGGCCTCCCATCCCGAACACTGGCAGACGCAGGCCAAGGTGCGCCGGACACTCCTAAAGCCAATGCTCCAGGGTCCCTCCTCCTACTCGCAATGAGAACATGTAGGAGGCACACCCGCGTCCATGTGGCCTCAGTACGCCACAAACATGTGACAATGTCCAATCAGAAGCTGCACTATCATTGTCTCAGTGCGCTGGGGTAAGCCCGCCGTTCGTGGCGTGACGGCAAACACGAGGCGAGTGCGATCATGGGATGACCTGGGGTCAACGACTGCTCCCTAATAAGGGACCTGGAAACTTTAAAAGTCACCGGGTAGGATATTGCGACCCTCATCATTCCATGGGACGATAGCAACCTCCCAGGCCTCCCTGTACGCAGCTTTATTGCCATGAATACCGCAGTGACCAGGGATCCACTGGAAGACCACCGTGCCATCTACCCGCATCAAAGAAGATCTCCCTCTACCCATATCTGGGTTACAGCAAGACGTCCCGCTGAAAGTAGTCAAGGCGGACTTACTTTCGGAGCAGATCAAATACCGACCGCCCCGACATTCTTTCCCAAGCCATCTCACCGCCAATTCCAAAGCGCCCAACTTAATCTCAAAGGACGAAGTGAACTCTGCACCCCTCAACCGCTGGGTTGCCACAATGTTCAGATTTTAATCTGACCCACTCGTAACTACCGCAGCACTATTCCCGCTCCGCACACTACTCTCAGCCGATCCATCCGTATAAATGGTGAAGTCAAACTGTCTAAGGGAATGAATAGTGTCCAACGCGTCTTCCAAACGGACAGCTTCAGAATCACTATAACAGCTGCCCCCTCTTAATGAGAGGTTGACACTCCACCCTTTGTTATCCCACTGCCACGGGGCAGAAGTGACAGGGGGGAACTCAAGGCCTCGTTGGGCTAGGCTGCTAACCAAATACTATCGCAGGTTTCATTAACCATCTTGCGAAAGCTACTGCGGCTACAAAGCGGTGACGAACCACATGCTCTGAGATTATCCTGCGAGGGTTCGAGCTCGTGACCCTCAGAAACTTCTCCAATGTTGTGGCCGTTACACGATGGACAACTGTATGGAACAAAAGGAAGCCAGCCTCCAAGCGAATGGCATAGACTGAAGCCGTAGAGTACATACCGGTTATGAGTCTCAGGCACTTTTTCTGCGCCCGGTCAGGCACCTCTAATGCCGAGTTAGACAACCAAGGTAGCCATCCCGCCCCACAGTACTTGGCGATGCTCAAGAGGAGGGTCTGGTACACTTGCCGAAGCAGCTGAGCATTCCATCCCCACTCCCGGCAATTCAGCACTCCCAGGACACGGCTTCCCCTCACCCATTTTTATGGCCACCTTATCAGACTGAGGGCGGAAGGTTAGCATCCAGTCGTACATCACTCCCAAGCAAACAGGATTAGGATTAAACCTTAGACTATGGTCCCCAGCTTCGACCTTAGGAATCCACCTACTGTAATGGGTGTCAGGGCTAAAGAAACCTACCTCGGACTTATTCAGATTGAGGGTTAGCTTCTTCTCCCGACTTCACCTCAAAACTTCCCGCACACCGATCTCAAACTAAGTGGCCGCGACCTCCTCTGACGTAGTCGATCAGATGTGTCGCCCATATACAACCCGATTCCAGACTCGCAGATGGCCCTTCGTATATTTTTAGAACTTTCTGGATGTGGGTGGTATAAACATCGCAACGCTATTTGACTAGTGCCATCCTAATTGGTTACTGTTGACAGTTTATCATGGGTGACGACGTCATTTTTGAAAACGTTAGCACAAGAATTATCTATAGGTCATATGACCCATTGTTGGAACTCTAACAAAGGACTTCAGCGACAATTATTTGAAATGATACAATCATACACTGGACCAATTTGTCATGAACAACTAGCTCCACATGCAGAAAATCTGGCTGCTGCCGCTCAGATTGGGCGCTGTAAACTTTGCTGTGAATACGGTAAAATGCAGCAGGATTGTACTGTAAGCAGACCAAGTTCCGCTGTGAAATTTGCCATGAAACTAACTGTTTTAAACACAGTCAAATTACTGGGGTCATGCTGTGTAATAACTGTCAGAGAACGCTGATTTTCATTTCTGAAAATTTAGCCAAATAATTATTTTATTTCCTTTTTTATTATTAAATTTAATTATAATTATAATTTTTTTTAAATTAAATTTATATAAATTATTTTCTTTCTATTATTTATCTTCTTTAGAGTCAAAATTTGGTCAGAGAATTCCTGTGCAATTTTATCATAATACAATATAAATGTACATTTTTGGAGTAAAAAATGTGGGTTTTTTCTGCTGATATTATAAAAATGTATAAAATATTACACTGCGTTATATTATTAGAGGTATATATGCATACATCAAATGTTTAAATGTAATTTTACGACTTGGCAGTGTGTGATTTAAAAAATCACACATTTCCTTGTCTGAGTTTTATCACACGTTGCTCTGTCTGATTTGAGTCACACGTTGCCCTGTCTGAGTTGAGTCACACGTTGCTCTGTCTGATTTGAGTCACACGTTGCCCTGTCTGAGTTGAGTCACACGTTTCCCTGTCAGAGTTGAGTCACACGTTGCCCTGTCTGAGTTGAGTCACACGTTGCCCTATCTGAGTCGAGTAACACGTTGCCGTCTGATTTGAGTCACACGTTGCCGTCTGAGTTGAGTCACACGTTGCGTCTGAGTTGAGTCACATGTTGCGTCTGAGTTGAGTCACATGTTGTCCTTTCTGTCTGAATTGAGTCGCACGTTGACCTGTCTGAGTTGAGTCACACGTTTCCCTGTCTGAGTTGAGTCACACGTTTCCCTGTCTGAGTTGAGTCACACGTTGCCCGTACTAGGGTTAATTAATTTATTTAGTCAGATACATCGCTTTAGAACATTATATAAAAGACCATATATTGGTGAACAATAATGTTTAAATTGTTGAATTTATGCTTTTACATATATGTGTGGTTGTTGGGTCAGAATTATTCACTGCAAATTATATTTTTAATGTCCATTTTTTATATCTGTTTTGTCTGGCCTTAATTATTTAGTAATTAGAAGAAAACGATAAACATCTAATAAATATTAAAGAATGGTTATTGAATCTTAAAAGAAACTGTTAAATATTGAAATATTAATATTGTACAATTAGTTAATTCAATTTAATCAAATAAACATTATTTATTAAAAAGACAACTAAAATTCTATCAAAGTAATTAAAATGATTATTTCCATAAATTTAAGGTCATTTAAAAAATACATATTTTAAAACATTAACACAGCTCAAAACATCTCACTTGTATATTCCAAATTTATGAAGTATGTTTTCTGCACACAAGTATTCTGCTATAAAATTGTTTACAAAAAAGGTAAATATTAAGTGATCCTCCAGACGCACATTCTGGAGTATCAATGTACACTGAATATATTAAGACATGTTTAATACCAGTCAGTCACTAGGCCTATATATAGTTTTATAGTTTATATAGTTCATAGTTTATATATATATAGTATTTGATTTAATTTGATGTGTAATTTCTACTGTTAATGTTGGGGCCTGTTGGGTACAAACGCATCAGGACTATATTATATTTATTTCTACGAATATAAAATTTTAATTTTTATAATTAATCAAAATTCTTTAGTTTAACATTTAATTTAGTTTAACATTTAACATTCCAAAATATAAAAGGGAATTCAAAATATACCACTGTTATCAAAACTAGGCCCCAAGTCTAAAAGGTGCCTCGAAAAGCTAAACATATAGTATAAGATTTAAGGAACGGGTTTTTTAACTTAAAATAAAGTTCTTGTAACAAAATATACATATACTACATTAAGGAATTTATAATATATATATATATATATATATATTATAGAAGTCATTATAATATGTCCTAAGCTAAGCGTTCTTTTCTTGAGTTAACAAAAAATAAATGGAAGTTACGTAATGCTCAAATTGATAAACATAATTTGTGGAAATTTTTTGTTAATATATAAGGTGCCTCCTCTGGGTAGAAAAAATTCCGTACGTACCTGTATAGTGTATTACGTAAATACATCGTACGTATACATTTGAATCAGAAAGAGAGTCATGCAAAATTATATTAAATATTCCGTTAATAAATTATATTAAATATTCCGTTAATAAATTATATTAAATATTCCGTTAATAAATTATATTAAATATTTCGTTAATCAATTATATTATATATTTAATTAATCAATTATATTACATATTCAGTTAATCAATTATAATAAATATTCCGTTAATCAATTATATTAAATATTCCGTTAATCAATTATATTAAATATTCCGTTAATCAATTATTTTACATATTCCGTTTATCAATTATATTAAATAAATCCTAATTATTTCGGTTTACGATATATATGTTCTACCTGTCCATGTTCATGTTCACATGTTCTATAGAACATGTGAATCTTTTTCTCCCAAACTGTCCTACAACTTATCCGAATCTATATATCTGTTTTTACTGCTCACTAATTTTTCAAAATGCACCACAGCTGTTCTAGGCATTGATGGCGCTCGTATATCAGTAAAATATTGACCTATAGACTCTTCAAAGAAATGCTAAACAAACCTAAAATGCCAGTCTACAGAAAATTAGAATAAGCGTCTATAAAAAGGCTAAGGAAAGGAACTTTCAGATACTCATAAATATACTAAGGGGGTTCAAAAGAAATAGCTACTTAGATTCAGAAAAATCGTATATAGGCCTATGATTAATAATATGAGCCTTATAGTAAATATTGAAACTATATACGTAAGAACACAAATGTTGAGTTAAATTTTAGATAAGTTCTAAAGACTATAGTCACATTTTAATAGAAGTTAGGAACCTCAACGAATAAAGACATAGTATCGTAGTTATTATTTTAAAAAAATAGTTTTGTGTATCATGAGTTTTGGAGCAATGAATATTCGTTACCTAAATTAGCTAACAACCCCACTTAGCAAAATCCATGTCCGCTACTACAGCCCTAATTTTTTATGTAAGTCGAATTGGATAAGTTATCTTATATAAACTATACCGTTATAACTGTTGAAGATCTCTCCGATAAATTAGAAGAAATAATATATTAATTACATTTCATATTTTTGATAATGAAAGGAAATGTATTGTCAGATAAATGATATAAAAAAAGTTATGGTTATAGCTAAAGGGTGGTTAATATGGAATATCGTACAACGCTACTAGAGGTTTATTGTTAATCCGCCATAAGTCCTACGATGCCATATTAATCACATTAAAGCCATAAACTGTCACTAAAAACCATGAACTGTCACTAGATGACATGAACTGTCACTAGAGGCCTTGAATCGTCACTAGAGGCCATGAGATGTCACTAGAGGCCATCAGCTGTCACTAGAGGACATTAACTGTCACTAGAGGCCATTAACTGTCACTAGAGGCCATGAACTGTCACTAGAAGCCTTGAATTGTCACTAGAGGCCATAAATTGTCACTGGAGGCCATAAACTGTCACTAGAGGTCATGAACTGTCACTAGAGACCACTAACTGTCACTAGAGGCCATACATTGTTACTGGAGGCCATGAGCTGTCACTAGAGGCCATGAACGGTCACTAGAGGCCATGAGCTGTCACTAAAAGCCTTGAATTGTCACAAGTGGCCGTGAATTGTCACAAGAAGCCATAAGCCATGAACTGTTACTAGAAGTCATTAACTTTCACTAAAAGCCATGAACTGTCCCAAGAGGCCATTAGACTGTCCCATGTTGCCATAAACTGTCACTAGACGCCATAAACTGTTCTAAGTGGCCATAAACAGTCACTAAAAGCCATGAACTGTCACAAGAAGCCATGTACTGTCACTAGAAGCCACAAACTGTCACTAAAAGCCATGAACTGTCACTAAAAGCCATGAACTGTCACAAGAATTTATGAACTGTCCCAAGAAGCCATGAACTGTCCCAAGAAGCCATGAACTGTCACATGAATTTAGGAACTGTCCCAAGAAGCCATGAACTGTCCCAAGAAGAGAAGCCATGAACTGTCACATGAATTTATGAACTGTCCCAAGAAGCCATGAACTGTCCCAAGAAGCCATGAACTGTCCCAAGAAGCCATGAACTGTCCCAAGAAGCCATGAACTGTTTTCATCATCACTTTATTTTTACTGTCACACCTCATCAGGTACACCTTTTAAAAAAACTCGTTTTCGAAAGAATATATGGTTGTCAAAAATGTGTCTATACATTGTATATAAACGGTTTCATCGTGTTATTTTATAATATAAAATGACACGATGATACCGTATATATTATGCTTTGTATTTTTATTTCAATCTAATTTGTTTAAAGCATATCGTAACTCAATTATATTTATTAATAATAATTAATTTATTAATATTGAATTTGTTAAATTCTGTTTTCACCAAAGCAATGAACTTTAATAAAGAGCCTTAACTTAATAGTGAGCCTTCTTAACATTATGTATTTTTAGTGTACACATACTATAGACAAATATCATGAATGTGGAAAACTTTATATACAGATATAATTAGTGAAAATCATTATTTTCAATAATTTACTAAAACATAGATTTGTGTAAAATGTATGTGAAATTTGGAAGAAAAAATATGAAACACACAGATCAAATTGTGGACAATAATATTTAATTAAAACAATTTCAAATTGGAGATATTAAAATGACAGATTTGGGTGTCTGCCGCTTCACTTGTGATAAATATATATTGGTATATATATCTTCGGTAAATAAATTTTAAAAGTAAATAAATTTACTTAGTATATATATATATATATAACTTTGTTACGGGTGTGCATAATAAAAGCAATCAATATTTTTCTAAATAAATCATCACAAATGAATGAGTTTCTGTATTAAATAAGTTACAATTTTAGAAATACTTCATAATGGTGAAATTGTGTCTCACTTTTCAATTTCTAAAATTATACTTTTATCAAGAAAGTTTTCAAAAGTTTTATCGAGAAAGCCTTACTAAAATATAATATTTACTCCAATTTGTTTATAGGTCATTCGTGTACACATTATAGTAGAACAAATACACTATATTTATACATTGATAAAACAGATTTTCATTCGTATCTATTCATATTTTTAACAAAACATGGAAAGAACATTTTTATGTGAACTCTTTAGTGTTTGCTTAAGTTTTATATTTTTCACAATAAACTTAAACAAATATATTTATTCCTTTTTTAAACTAAGTATTATTAATCTATATAATTTGACTAATTGGTGCACATACACTGAAACATTTCTCATATAGTGCGCCTCTCATTTTTTTATAATGCTAAACTTCAAGAAAATATTTTATAGAAGACATCCATAGTTTCTGCCAAATGTAGGGCATAAATTCATTCCTCTTTGCCACGAGGAACAAGTAGTCCACAATCTGATAGCTCGCAATGCTCGGTCGGATAGCCGCAAAGCTGTGGCCGTCCCAGAACCGTCGACGAGGAATTCCCAACTGATCCGCCAAAATTCCGGTAACATGAACATCGTCGATCCAGAAAAATTTTGTAAACATGGAGCACCAGTAGAGTTGCTTGGACTGCTCGATGGAGGCCAGGTAGCCAAAGCCCTCACAATAGGTCGGATAGTAGTCGGGGAAAAACTCGGCCTTTGTGACGAACCACTTCGACCGACGACGGTGGACTCTGGCATGGCCCACTGCTGTACAGAGGAAGCCACTGATAGCTGTCTGTTCCAGGAGGCGCACTGCGTGGTATATATTTACAAATGTGTCGTCGTCAACTTTCATGAGATATTTCGCGTTTTCGCAGTTGTCGGTGATCCATTCCATAACAGTTAGGTGCTTTCGAGTCATGTTTCTGTAAGATTCATTGTAGTCACGCAGGACAATGTCTCTGAAATAGGAAGAATGAAATTTAAAAAAATTAAATGACGAGACATATGATAAAGCGCCTGTAAATCTATACAGTTCAATGTCTGAACAATTAATATGAGCATTACTATAAGATTTATTTCAAGTCAGTCTTATGACTTATTGATTTATTTAAAATACCGCAATATTTAATTTTATTTTCACATTGGGTTAATTATAACAAATAATTTTTTTATTGTAACTCGCCGAATGTGTTCAATTTTGCTCATTCAATTTGTTTTATGTATTTCCTATTTTTTTCTACAGATAAATAATCTATTTCAAATTTTTTAACTACATAGATGTAAACTTCAAATTAGGCTTTAGGACGAAAAAGAAAAATCTTCCATAAATATTACAATTTTATCGACAGAATAAATATGCTGTAACGTATATGTTCACATCTGCATTTTCGTCATTGTTTCCAGGAGAGTAAAGAAAAAACTAAGGACTTTTAAGGACTATACCTAAATTTTTAGAAAAATATAATTTTCAGTAGCATCTTTTATCATACTATATAACATGCCAAATATGGGTAAATGTTCTTTTGTGAGAATATTATGAATCCGTCGATTCCCCAAAAATATAATTAATGTATTACAAATAGCAGATGTTTATATACAAATGTGAGAAAATTCAACTTAAAATAATTTAAATTTATTTAATTTTTCAAAATTTTCATTATCATTGTGAAATTTTGTATATTTAACGGTCACAAAGACATATACACACTTTAGGCATTTTAATTATATCATTAGTTAGGTATATAGAGTGATAATGTTGTGGAAAAGTTGGAATCGTTTCAAATATTCATTATAGTACAGCAAATAGTGATAAAATCGTGCATCTTGTGATAAAAGCATGATTGTTTGCCTGTAGCTAGAATATGTCAATACTAATAATTTTAGATATAGTGACAAGCTGGATTCGACCCGTATCGTTTTTGGCGGCCATTTTCCAAAATCGCGTGCGAAGACGCCGTTTTCATCTAAAAATCTCCATATCTCTGGTTCTATTGGTCAGAGAAACCTAAAATTGGTGTCTACTTATAGATTTTCAAGGCTATAGATTCACATAAACACAAGTAGTAGGGCCGTGCAGGCAAGAACAGCTTTCGCACATTAGCATTTTTCCTGACAGCTTTATTACATCCACACCGCAATAGTTCTTGGCAGACTTTGCTTGCTGCACGAACACCCAGTGCTCCACACTACTTCCCATGGTATTCGTCCAACCACATCCGTCGGGGCGTGGAAGATTCATTACAGGCAGTAATGATTGGCTACAGTAAATACCAGTCTTATATATGTAAAGCATAATTACGAATCTTTCAAGTGTATCCATTGCATCTTCAAATTCAGTTATGTCCGGTTGATTCATCAATTTTGCAAATGAAGTCGTCACTCCAGGATAGAGATGCCAGATTTCCCAAGCAATACTCTTTCCTCTGCCAGCAAAAGCTAATACTGTGTAACACCCTGTTGCCGCTGAAGGTCCTTAAATCCCGCACCTTATTATTTTTTTACTGTCCGTTTTTTTCGGTCCGTTTTGGTTTTGTGTCCTGGATATTGGCTTTAGTTAGCATATAACTACTACGGGCATGACTTAACATCTTCTTATTTCCTAGGCCTGTTTTATAAGTACAAGTATAACTTAGTGGAATTCCTTAATTTTCTTTCACTTTTGATATTGGTCTCCTTTTGGCTGGTTTTCTTGAGTTTTTTCTACAGGAAGTATACTCTTGTTATTTCCAGTTTTATTATTTCCTCTCCTTTGACTTTGCCAGTCAGTTTTCTTTGTTATGCAGTTACCCTTTCTTTTGATTTATATTTTATTATTTTTCATTTATCTCTTTTCTTTCTATCTGGTGAGCTGATTTTGCCTGATAGTTACAATAAATTATATGAAAGAATAAGAGTGTCAGACTCTTCTCACGACCTTTTGCAGTATATATGTTATATATATATCTCAAACGATATCCATCCTCAGTGATTCGGCCAACTGCATCTCGATATATTGAATGAATACATCTTAGGCATACTCTCGAAATGTCTTATCAGACCTTGGCTTCAGCATGTGCACAATGACTTGAGCATCATCCAACACAATGGTATCAACTTTGTGATCGACGTACTCTTCGTCTTTTACTAATTCTTTTAGGCAGTGAACTATATCGGATTTGGTTCCTGGTCTTAGCTTTCCTGCATCAGATAGTGATGGAGGACAGTTCTGATTTTTATTGGCGAAAAATTGATCCCGATTCCCATCCCGAACTTGGAAAGCTACATAGACACCTGAAATGAGATTCAGGCCACTTTTGAATGCTGACACGTGCTCCTGAGTCTTTGTTTTTTGCAAGGCTTTAATCAGTCGAAGATTCAGAGTTTGTTTTTCTTAATGGCGTCATTTAACGGCTTTAACCTGTCAACAAGTCAATCGCTCACACACGTGTCATACTGCTGGCAAACCAAGGCCCTCCATTGAGCTACCACATTCCGAGCAGAATCGTTTGTAACATCCTTCAATTCTAGAACCAGTAGATCAAGACTGGATTCTATAAATGGGTTTTCATACTCTTCCAAATTGTCTTTCATTGATGTCACATCCTTTAAGAAAGTTCCTTGTTTTGTTAGGCCTCTGCTCGTGGTGTTGTACATCTTGCATTCTCAGGACTTGATCGACTGACGTTCTCTGACGAAAGCTGTTCTCGCCTGCACGGTCCTGTGCAAGAATGTGTCATGTACTGTATTATACTGTGCTGAAGTCAACATTATATTATACTTACCTCTGTGCCGTAAATAAACTTGTATTAATTTATCTTTTACATGGAATTTAGGCACTGATATTTATCAACATAAATTTGAGTAAAGGTCATCTTCTTGAAATGATATAAACATCAATCATAGGGTATCAAAACTGTGTTTATTTGAATCTACAACCTTGAAAACGTAGAAGTGGTTTTTTAGGTTTCTCTGATCAATAGATCCAGAGATATGGAGATTTTTAGATAAAAACGGCGCGCTTGGACGCGATTTTGGTAAATGGCCGCCTAAAATGATACGGGTCGAATCCAGCTTATCACTTTAGCTAAAATTATTAGAATTGACATATTCTAGCTCATAGAGTATTATACATTGTATGTACTCTATGTTCTAGCTACAGACAAACAATTATGCTTCTATCACAATTTGATGATAAATTGTTTAGCTCAATATTAGGAACAGTTGAGTTTTCATTCAAGAGAATAGAAAGTAAAACAACATCAGTATTAGCTAAAAAGCCTCATTGTCTCTTCATAAATTAAAACAAATTTTTGATCAGTTATTTTTAAATGATGAATAAAACAAAACATTTTTATTCTAATGACGTCATGGTAACCTTTTTAGTGTAATGATGTGAACCAATATTGATGAACACCATTCTTTAGGATCAAAATCAAGAATTTAATCTTGATTATATATTGAACCATTTAAACTGTATTTATTTCTATTAACATCCGTTTTTGTAGCTCTAATACTTTAACAATATCAATTTCAATTATTCATTATAGATTTAATAATGATCTTCATTTCATATGTAACTATCTGTTATTTCAATATACCTAATTTATTACAATACGTAGCATTTATTTGGGTGAGTAGACAGACGAACAGATGCTTGGATGACTTGCTGTAACTAACTACCACATATAATATAAACAATGGAGACTGACTGACTACGTTACTTATATGGCTTACGGAGCCGGTTAACCGGACATCCTCAGTCATGTTTACGCAGCCTTGATAATTCATACTGTTAGCAAAATAAACACACGTTCTTCTTCAACTCGACATGTCGAAATAATATTTTATATAAGCAGACACCCCTTAAATGTCTTCATACCGTTTTTTTTCATCACAAATATTCAGTCTATCTTATTTGGATTAGCGATAGGTATAACAATTTACAGCGATATTTATAGAGACTGGTATGGTAGAAATTTAGGAATAATATTTTAAATTAGAAGAAAATAATATTAGACAAACATTACAACTAAGTAATGGAAGTATATATATAATAGGTTAGGTGTGAGAGGAGGTTGACAGAAAAGTGTACTGCATGCAGTGAGGTAGACAGAACTGAAAGAAGAACCAATAATATAGACATGCATAGTATAATACATTATTATATATATTATAAATCTAACTAAAATATGAATGATACGGACGAATTAAAATATGCCGTCTTTACTTTTTTGTTCCAGTAATAGACCAAATTCTGTATATTATATGTTCTATATCTTAAAGAAATAATGACTGTATAATAATGTGTAATGCGTAATGTATAATTACTTATATATATATATAATACAAACTAATTGACAGACGTAATAAGGTTAGTGTAGATAATATTGTCATCTGTGTACACTCACATTTCCTCATTTTATCTTTTATTTTGGATTTTTTAATGTAGCTATTGATAATTTTAGGAATTCTCAAATCCTTGGAATTTTATTTTAACAATCTGTATACCGAGTAATACATAATACGTAACGTTTTAAATTAGAAAATAATCCTTATTTTAAACAAAATATGTTCACTAAAATCTAGATTCACACGATTGTTCCAACTTTACAATAGTACCGCAGTTGTGATACATGTAAGGGGTGGGGATTTTGAAATATACTCATTAAATGTACCCGCTCTACCCTCTAGTCAATTTTAAAAACATAGATTTATTCAATAGAACGATGCATTCAAACATATTATGAATATTGTAGGTTGTGTCACATTATATACCTAATATAATTGAATTAACTTTTGTGAATAAAAGAATAATTTTATTCTGCAGAAGAAAATATATTGAAATAGATTTATTGAAATAGCTACATAATTAGTTGTTTACACTTTGATAGTTTAAAACTATATCGGTGATAAAATATAAGACACATATTTGTTTGATTTTTTTTAAAAACATCACTTTGTTATAAATTCACTTTAAAAATCACTTTAAAATAATTGTTTTATTGTAGTCTAATTATTCTTTTAATTGTTTCTTATTTTTATAATTTAATCTTTTATATTCACTAACGATTATTTATCATATTTAATTTGGAAAACCTAAATTCAATTAAACGTATAATAATAAAATAAGTCAACTAACCGATTTTTTACCTCATACAATTTCATTAATACTTCCACATCGAATATCGCAGTGTATCTAGGTTAATGTGTCCTAATTGTTAGAGTAAGTGTCTTTTCTTTTGTTAGAAAAACTACAAACAAAACTATAACAATTATAGGCCTAGTGCTCGTAGTATCAAGAGAGAAGCAACCACTGTATAGCACTGAATGACCTTTCGAACAATCATATAAAGAAGACATGATACTGTGCTATGTATCATAGTTAGCATCATTCAGTGGCGTGCGGTTACGTATATTAATATATTTTACTTGTTTGTAGGTGATATTCATACAATTTAGTTACTTTAGTCTCTGTGGGTTGATCCACTAGTCTATGCGTAGTAGTGCGGAGGACATTCTAGTGTATTTTATGTTACAAAATAATAAATAATATACGTTATAGTTTAGGGTGTCATATTTTGTTATTACTTTTTAAATGTATTTTGTGACAACTTTTTCGCATTCATCAAACCCATAATTGTATACGTATACAATAAAATTAAATAAAATGTATTATATAATGTATACATTAGGCTATATAATACATTTTATTTAATTTTTGGACACTCAGTATGCCTATAAGTAGGATCATCTAATGTTTAACGATATATTGAGCAATTGAAGAAGAAAGATAGAGGAGTTGTAAGAATGACACCTTTTTAATCATATGGAATTCGGAAAGTATTTCAGTGATGTTTGGTCAAATGGGAGAAAAATTTAAATTTTAAAAGTTAATATTTTTTTAAATTCAACGATAACGAATTATTTTATTATTAACACTGTTGGTTTCTGACATTTTAAATGTTTTTTGACACAACTTTGAAATATATTTCACAATTTTTAAATATGTATTTCAAAGTGTATATGTCAAAAAAATTAAATATTAAAGTTTCCCCAAAAAAGTATAAATTTATTTCAAATATAATTATGTTTAAAATTAGTCTAAAAATTTATTTTTCTATAGCTGTTAATCACAATTAAAGCTGTCCTTGTTTGATCTAACAATTTTGAAGAATTATTTACAACGACTCTGATAATAATATTAATATATTGCATTTATGTAAACAAATAGTTTCAATTTTTGTGGTCGTTTAAATATATATTTCTTTATTTATTAGAGATAACTCTTTCCATTATATTATAAATTATAATTTTTATATGTATTGAAAACAAAATAGTTTGCTCCAATATAGTAAGAAGAAAATGTGTGCAACGCAACATATGGCGGGTGTTGGCATATCAGACTTGCCTTAATTAATTTTAGTAATGTTTTTGTGGACTATAATTATTTTATAGTCAAGGTGAAATTTTTAAATTGTATAGCAGGCCTACAAAGAAGCCCTACAATGCCTATATAATGGGCATGATGAAAATACCAATATCATATTCTCATTAGCTATGTCTTGTTTATGACTTTGATATAATTATTTATTTCGAATTAAAATAAATTGGATTGATTCATTGTCGGCCTTAATTTTTAATAAATAAATCTTAAGGTACTAACAATAAAGCTAAGGTAATTGCGAATTTAAAAATGAAATGTAGTATTATATATAACATCTGTCAACATTTGTTATAATGTGGTTGTTCTTGACTGAATCTTCAAAAATTGTTCTCAGATTACTTTATCTAGACCATTAAACTATACATTATACCGGCTCGAAGGAATTCTACTGAAACACTTTATGTTCGTGTTTAGAGCTGGCATCTATTTGCAAATTTACAACTTTTCACAATCTTTTCTTTGGAACGCGTCAAAGAAACGTGAAGCAATAATTTTAGTAGTACAATTATCAATTGACTGTTTTACACAATGACTTTATAGTAACAGTGTGTACACGTAATTAGATGGGGAATTAAGGTGTTCTAAGATACGAGTCTGAAAAGTTCTGAAAGATTCACATACATAAACAGCATTACAGAATTGCAGATAACTGAATAAACAATGTTTTTACTATGTAAACAATGTTAGGAAGGTAGGTCTCGAATTGGCACCAAAAGATGCTTTCTTCTAAGGCATATAAATTAAAATTAGGTTTAGTCGAATTTTGCCTCGAAGCCAGTTAATTAGAATGTTTAAGATATAAATTCACAAGTTGTGCAGGGTATCCATTACTATAAATCTCTCAGATAGAAAAATGAGAGCTGAAGCCCTTTCGAATTTGTGTATTTATATATTAAACATTCTAACCAGCTGACTTAGAAGCAACATTAAATGCGTTTTGCTAACCAGTGCTATTCGTTTTGAAAAAAAACGTCTTTTGGAGTCAATTTGAAATCTACTTTCCTAACAGAGCCCAATTTTAACATTCAATTGGTACCTACAATTAAAGCTAGTGTTTTCAAAAGTTTAATGGAAATGAGAAATCCTTACGTTTTCTCAAAAACAGTGATTATTCAGTTATCTTCAAATTATGTAATGCTGTTTATATATGAATCTTTCAAACTGTTCATACTCATATCTTAGAACACATTAATTCCCCATTCAGTTCTGTGTACACATATGCCACTAAAAAGCAGTGTGTAAAGCAGTCAATAGATAATTTTAATATTAAAAGTATTGCTTAACATTTCTCTGACGCGATCAAAGAAAAGCGTGTGAAAGGTTGAACATTCACATTACGCATATATGCGGGTTTATAGGTACTTGACGAAAAATATCTATTTATGCCAACTTTTTTATTTTATGGTTTATGAAAATATAAATGACATCTACGTTATTCCAATAAGGAATGCTATTGAAGTATAAATCGAATAACGACGAATATATAGTATATTTTTCTATAATAAGAAATTCCCTGTTTAAGAGCAGACAAATGGGAATGCCAACAAACAGGCATTCACAATTATGTCATTATTTTAATAATAAATTCAGTCGACATCTCTAAGCAAAGTTGAAAGAAATGAGTTGTGTCATTATGAAGAGATAAGTTAAATAGTAATTAAAATTTAATTTTTAATTTTTTTCATAAAACTGAGGTTAATGCCATAAAATTATAATTAAATATTTAATCGGCATATTTTAGTAGACTTCTGCAGTCAAGTCGTGGGTGAACTGGGTCTTAAAAAAGAAGTAAATTAAATAATTATTACTTTTGAAACAATTAAATTAATTGTTGGATACGGTATTAATCAGTCTTTATCATATGTTTTATTTTTTATAATATTTGATATCTGGGGATAATTCTGGTTTCATGAAATATTTTAGTATGCATAGTTTATTGTGAGCTGCGTATAAACAAGGTTTATGGTATAATATTGATTTTAATAGTTGTCAGATGCATAAAAACTGTTTTTTTTTTGTTTCATTGAATTGTCTTTGATTATTTTAATATTCTTTCAGTCGGCATCTCTAAGCAATGTCGAAGGAAAGCAAATGTGTCATTATGAAGAGGTGAGTTAAATAGTAATTAAAACGTACTTCTCAAGTAAAATTTGCTTATTATACCTTGTATAACATAAAACTGCAACCAATTAATCAATAAAAAAATCAAATCAATTCTTGACTAAATGACAAGTGAGAAAGAATGTCAGCAAACAGTGATTTTTTCAAATGTAATATGTCATCAATCAGATATTAGATATAGGCGAATTTATAGGTACGCGACGAAAAATACCTGTATATAAAAACTTCCTTATTATATGATTTATGAAAATAAATATAAAAAATGGCATCTACGGGACTCCAATTAGGAATGCTCTTGAAATATAAATAGAATAATGCCGAATTTTAAATAGATTTGAGACAAAGATCACAGTTTATATGCATCACACATCTATTAAAATATATAAAATAATAATTATTAAATTTTCTTCTTTTTCAAGACACAATTCACCCATGACTTGACTGACAGAAGTCGACTAAAATATATATTTTAAATATTTAATTATAATTTTATGACAGTAACCCCAGTTTTATTGAAAAAATGAAGAATTACGTTTTAATTACTATTTAACTTACCTCTTCATATTGACACAACTGATTTCCTTCAACAATGCTTAGAGATGTCGACTGAAAGAATTATTAAAATAATTAATGATAATTCAATAACACAAAAATATTAGTTTAGGTGCATCCGAAAACTATTAAAATCCATATATACCATAAAACCTTGTTTATAAAAAGACATCAGCGGTGCAAAACAAAAAATGTAAATTTTGTATGCAATTAGCAAGAAATCTTTATATTATTTTGTAACTTGAAATTCACTAAAATTTGGTTCGCCAAAACTGTTTTTAATATGCAATACTGTTTATGTCTAGTGTATGTCATTTTATGTTAGCTAAATATAACAATATACACGAATAAAGTTTTGATAAACACAGTAATCAACAGGTTAATCCATCTGCCGATCGGTTTGGGGGTTTTGCCCCTCATCAGTACAGAATATATATAGGGCGAGCGAACCAACAGACTACATATTTACTGTGCCAAACACTGTGTCTACCTTATTATATGAAAGCCTACATATCCATTGCACATTCTAATTATACATATTATGCATAGTGTTTATTATAATCGAGAGTACAACTCCACGGATATATAAGATATATTAGAAGCGAACTTTTTATAATATGGAGACAGAAAGCCGGCCTAGCTCAAGCTTTCAGTAATTATATAATTATTGTTATCGATTTCTACTCTTTACTGATAAGGGGCAAAATCCCGAAACCAGTCTGCAGATGGATTAATCTGTTGATTCCCGTGTCTATTAAAATTATCCTCATATATACTGATATCGTAACACCGCATGGAGAATACTAATTATAAATTAATAAGTTTATGATTTTTGGGGCGTTAGGGCTAAAACTTACGAGTTGCATTGAATTGCGCCCGGCCCTTTATATAGTCGGCACTCCTCTAATAAAGTGGGCTCCCCCTATAATAAAATCATAGATTCACTACTATAAAAGGTGCATACATTATTTTGTTTGCAGATTACAACTAGTATAATAAGCAGCTATGAATTTCCGCTTTACAGACTATTTAAAATCTTATCAAACATTATTATTTTGGACATAATTGATTTCATTACGCATATTTTGTATATATTCGTTATATATATATACTCATTATTATTTTATCACATTTTTATTTCATTTTAAAAATAGATCAAAGGTTATTCGAAGCATTCAATAAAGTTAGTAAAAATTACATATATAAACTTTAAATAATATAAATTCAGTACATTTAAAATGTAATCATCTCTTTAAGAATATAAAACGAAGTTTTTTATTTAGGTCAATATATAGCATATATGGTTATTTTCTTATAGTTTTCCTAACTTAAGTTAGTGACGTAATCAGGTAATAAAAATGATATCAATTGATTAATTATTTTGAAAATAAAAATCGCTCAACAAGTCTTATAGAAGGAGGTATCTGTATTCGAAATTTCAGCTTAATCGGAGGATAGGAAGTTTTGTATTCCAGGGGAATAGCCCCCTCCACGTAGCAAACCCTAAAAAGTATGTCCACATACGAAGGGTTAAGGAATAAAATTTAATTTACTATGTTATATCCAAATATACTAACAATTATATTTAGTTTATTTGATTATATCACTATTTAATTTTCATAACTTATTTTCATAACAAATAACTTACCAATTACAAACGTTCTCAAAATTATGATGATTAAATGATAGAAAATAGTAATACTTAACATTTAAAAGTATAAAATTAACTTTTTTTAAATAACTGTTATCTTATATAAAGTATTAGAATAACCCTGAATAAAATGGCGTATACGTCACATATATGCCACTTAATTACGTTAATACAATAAATTTAATATACGCCGCGTATACGCCACTTATATACAGTACGTATATATTATGTAACGTACAGGGTGTCCCATAAATAACGCCCCATAGGAAAAATAGATTCAAAATTTAATGGGAATATACTGTTCTATTTTAT